>JARHVA010000278.1:822500-847500 GCA_037957365.1 Torreya grandis | reverse complement strand
CATTAAGATGTGTCAACAATGGTCTAAAAATTTTCAAACTAGGAGAGAGAAGTTATCTATATCATGACTAACTTAAGATTCATTCAAGAAGGCATTCCATAGGTTAAATTAATGCCTGGGCCCATTTGTGAGAATCTTCTGTAAACAACATTGGATAGCTTCAAAGTAGAGATCGAGGGGATTGTTTATAAAACTAGTGATGAGGTAATGTAACTAGTAAATTTTTCAAGAGATAAAATTATAGGGACTAAGTCACTACAGACTAAGGTTGAAGATACATTTGGTATACACAATAAACTAATAAACAAGATTCCTTAGTTATTCAAAATATTTCTTCTTGATTTTGAGACCATAGATATTATTTCTAAGTGAGTCATGCACTTTACCTTTAGATAGAAGCAAATAAGAAATAAAATGCAAATAAGGTTCATCCCAACCCCACCTCAGAGTACTCATATCTTGAAATACACATTTTTGTATACTTAGATTAGGATAATTTATATCCCACTTCTAATAACTACTTTGGGATCATCTCCAGTTCCATCCATATCAGCTTTTACATTAGCTTTATCATAGTATAAATTCTTACAATAGTGCCACATTAACACATTCTATTTATATATGTATTTTCATGGTCTAGTAAATATGGAACTATTAGTTCCAAATTTATTTAACATGTTTATATTTTATTTTTAAATAAATAATTTTATTCTGAGAGATCAATGTTATACATGCATGATTTGCATGAGATTAGGATAAAATGTTATTTTTGGACTTGTATTTTTAGACTTCTCTTGAGAGATGAGGCCTTCCCCATCCAAATATTATATATAATTTTATCCTCCTATTCCAAATAGAGGATAATTTTAGTATGTTAAGATTAATAAGAAATTTTGAGAATTTCTACTAATTTGGTCTTGATGTGTAAAATATGATTATTATCCAACTATGTGGACTATGTAAAGACATGTTATCAACCCGATATCTTAGTTTATTGGTTGTGTATGAGTTTTATATTTTAATAAATTTATTAGTTTTATGTTATTGTATATTTGAATGCCTTTAATATGAAAATCCTAATTCCCCTCTATGGATGTGCTAACTCAATCTAACAAATGAGGAAACCTTTGATTGAATGTACTTAAGTTTACTATATTTCCATTCCTTTGGCTCTTGACTATGTCTAATTATTAGTGTTATACATTATCTTATAGTGTATTTTGGTTTCCTAAATACTTGTCTAACCTTGAGTTCAAGTAATGACCAAGAAGGGTTTCATCTTATGTGGTTCATAGACCTCCTTTTCTACTATAACCTTGTCTCTATTTTGATTTTTTTGAATTATTACCCACCTTAGGATAGAACCATCATCCATCTACCCAAATAAAGTATAATTAGGTTCATACATATTTAGTTCATCCATGGTAAACAATCTACCTCACTCATCACCATTCCACCATTATGTTATTTATAAAATTGCATACCCAACAACTCATGCCTTGGAGTGAATACTTTTCATCGATCCTAAAATATTATAGGTTACCTCATAAGTTTAATTTGGTGTGCATAAAACCCACATCAATAATAAATTATTTTGGCACTAGAAGGAAGTCCTAAACTTTTTCCTCTATTCTATTTGAAAAGAATCGCTTAAGTTATAATGGAAGCATCCAAAATATTAAAAAGGTCAAAATTAGACATTAAATTATTATTCCCACCTTTGGAAATCCATAGAAAAGTTACATACAAAGGAGTTAAGAGAGAACCGTAGGCTCAATCATTCTCTCTAGGTAGACAACCCAATCTTTCATTCTTTTGATGGCCTAGCCTTAGACTTTGCATCAATTCTAATATCTAGTTTAGGATTTGACCTAGCTAACTATTTTTTCTATCAATGTTATTAGAGTTATCCATGCTTTACCTAAAACCCCTAAGAAATATCTTTCTTTTTATCCCTCAGGAGGAAGGATTTCATAATAACATATCAAGGCCTTAAAAATTACTTTAGAAATCTTGAATATAACCCACAAAGACATGGCAAGTAGACCTTTACCCTTCACAGTGTAATATGTGGTCTATGACTAGTTTTTAAATATCCTATAAAGTGTCATTACCTATTGGGAAGTATTTTGGCACAATTTGGTTAGGTCACTAGTGCAAGTGTTATTTACCAACACTTTGCTAGTATGAGGTGAGATACAAATGAGCTAATCCAAGCCTTCAACACTAAATTTCAAAAAATGTATAATATATTAGAAATTGCTTATCAACCTAATGAGGAGTTATCCCTTGATATGTAAAAAAATTCCTTAGATCTTGTGACTACTATTATATTGCATATAGTTATTAGTATTAACACACTACCTTTAGCTTATTATAAATCTACAAAATACATAAACAATTGAATTATTAGCTACAATCTTTGGTCCCACTCAACCTTGGTAGTATTTTCTTTTCTTTCAGTCCAATTATGAATGCAAACTAGAGTATTGTGTCCCAAAACCAAAATTAGGTTTATAATTAGTTAACTAGGTATATAATTAAATACTTTTAACCCAAGTTAATCCTAATCAACATATCTACTTCCTAAATAATTCTTACCCTAACCAAAAAAACTTGAATCATTCATTGATACTAATTCATACTAATATAACACAAGGTACCAATTTTGATTCCATAAAAATAGAATTGGAATCAATCTAGAGGATAGTCTAGAAATTGAGCAATGAGTTCATAAACATGCATAAATACATGGGTAAAAGTGGAAGATAATATACTAATCAAATCTTTGAATTATATAGATACAAAGGACCTTTCAATAGGTCTATAAATAATAAATAACAAGTGCCATACAATAGGATGCCATAGATAAATATTATATAAGTAGTCCTTCTAAATTGGTGCCAAGTACATAACACTACATAACATGGTGAAATAGAATACATTGAGTTATGCATTGCCTTTGAAATATTTTAGAAGGAGATAGATAAATACGAAGGTTCCACACATTAGACAAAGCCATTTTGATCTACTTGGTGAAAACATCCAAGCATAGTGATGGTATTTGAGACCTATGATTCTCCATTCCCAAAGGAAGATGATAATAAACTAGAGGACAACACTAATGAGATCTATGATTTACAAAAATATCATCAGGTGAGGAAAAATTAAAATATAAGAAGTAGCTTATGACTAATTTGATGCCTCTAAATAGTAATTCTATCACTCTTCATATTCTAAGGCTAACCATAATCCACCTCTCCTAAGATAGATAATTAGTTATAGACTAGAGCCACATAGTATAGGATGATACAATATCATTAAAAAAGTGAATAAAATTAAGGACAACATTAGTATTCATGAGTTTTCCCATATCACCGAATAAAGAGAGATATTACTCAAAGCCTTCAATGAGAGGCCATCTAATAACAAGTCAAAATCTATTCATGCAAACATGATGTTATATAAGGACAAACCTAAAGTACCAAATTTTCTATTGATTATGATAATGTTTAAAAATAATATACACAACTACTTGGTTGGCTTAGGTGTCTTCACCTACGTGATGTTGATAACTATATGCCAAAAATTAGGTTTTAACCTTGAAAAGTCAAAGAACATGGTCCTATAGTTGGACATGTCTTCATTCCCATTTGTTAGAGAATTAAAGAACATGCACATTCCTTTAGCATCTAAACCATGGGTGATAAACATCTTGGTCATTTAAATTAGAGAATATTTTGGATTATTACTGAACCATGATTGGTCTAAAACATTAAACAAGTACATGGCCACTAATTTATCATACATTTGGTTGCCCTAGAAAGGAGTGGCCAACCAGATCTGAGTGGGTTGTGAATCCAAGATGAAGCACATGATCATGGATTACAATTCCACAAATGAAAAGGTAGACTTTGTATCTTCATATGTAGACATATACACATTTACCACTAGACAATAAAATGTATCATACAAATAAAAATATGAAGGTCCTTCCAAGATATGGACTCTTCATTTTGATGGAGCTAGATTAAAAAAAGGTTCAAGTGTTAGTGTGGTTATGATTAACTAAGCCAAAATATAGTACCTAGCTATCTATAAATTATAGTTCCCATTCAAAAATAATAAAGTTGAGTATGAATCTCTAATCCTTGGCCTTTACTTTGCACTGAAGCATAATTTTAGGCAACTACAAATCTTTGGGGATTCAGAACTAGTTTTTAACTAGATTAGAAATAAGTATATGTGCAAGATCACTTATTTAAATAAGTATAATAATCAATCATGGGACCTAATAAAGTCCTTTGAATAATTTTATATCAAGGATATTCCAAAGGAACATAACCATACTATATATTCACTAGTAGCTTTGATTAATAATCTAACACCACTCTAATAATCAAAGAGGCAGAAGTTCTCTATAGAGTTGGTTCCTTACCCCTCTATCCTAGAAAATGTGGATCATTTCTAAGTATTTAAATATCACCAATAAATTATGCAATTCATGATTATCTATAAATCCTTTGAGTCTTACATTATATATGATAAGGATGTTGATCCCATGTATATTGAATATCTAGGAGAGGATGACATATTAAAAATAAAAGAGAACTTTATCCCTTTTAGGATGGTGTTCTTAGAATGTAATTTTGATGTAGATCCATATGCTCATAATCTTAAGAAACCTAGAACAACTAAGTTTGATTTTACCAAAGAAAATATGGGTACTGACCAAGATCCTCAATTTGTGAACATTGTATTGAGTTAGATTGAAAGTAAGAAACAAAAATTAAAGAATTTTATAATAGAGTATAAGGATGTGATCTCATAGACATACAAAGTTCTGAAAGTATTTGACCCTAGGATCATCATGTATATTATTCCATTAAAACCAAATCACAAGACTTTTAGAAAGAGATAGAGGACTATAAATCTAAACTTTGAACCTATAATTTAGACAAAAGTATATAATCTACTAGACAAAAAAATTATTTTCCCAATCAAGGATTTAACCTGGGTAGCTAATTTAGTAATAGTCAAGAAGAAGAGTAAAGAAATTAGAATCTCTGTGGACTTTAGGAATCTAAACAAAGCATTAGAGACATATAATTACCCCTAGTTTCATTAGAAAAGGTAGATCATATAGTGAGTGGTTCATAAATTATGTAATTATTGGATGTATTCATAGGCTATAACCAAGTGTTGGTAGAAGCACAATACTTGATGAAAACTACATTTACTACCAATTGGGGCACTTATGCATATAAAAATATGCCATTCAACCTAATTAATGAAGTATAAACCTTATAAAGGGTCATATAATTTGATTTAAAGGGACTTGTTGGTGATTTCATAATCATCTATATGGATGAATTGATGGTATATTCAAGAGATAGATTAGATCACACAAATCACTTGTAGAAAGTGTTGATAGATGTAGAAGGTATGGAGTGTCACTTAATCCAAAGAAGAACATATTTGGAGTTACTAAAGTGAAATTTCTAGTTTATATCATCACCAAATATGGTATTTCCATTTATCTAGATCAAGTTTAGGCCATTTACAAGTTAACACCTCCTAACAACATAAATGATCTAAATTCTTTTAATAAGATAAAATTTGTGTAAAACATTATTTCTAGATTTGTAGATTTATCAAACTGTTAAATGCCATGCTAAATAAATAAACTAAGATAAAGTGGAAAACAAAAGTCCAAAGAGATTTCCAAGACATCAAGATTGCTATTACTCAAGATTTAGTTTTGATTAGTCCACATTTTGGTAAGGATTTATATCTCTATACATTTGATTCCAAACATATTGTAGCTAATGTGCTTACACAAAAGGTAGAAAACAATGAGAATCCCATTGCCTTCATGTGCACTAACCTAAAGGATGATGAGTTTAAATAATCTATGATAGGCATGAAAATATATTCCTTGATTAAACTTGTTAAGAAATTCAGTCACTATATTCTAAGGAAGAAGATGTTTGTTATTATTTCAGACCTAGCTGTCAAACTTACTCTTGGATAGAATGAGATAGGTGAAATAAGAGGTAAATGGAAGACCGAAATTCAAGATTTTTATCTTGATATTAGACCAAAAAATATGGTGAAATTCCAATGGATTTATCTATATGATTAACAAGACTACACCATGTATTAATATTAAATAAATTAATGAGACCCAAGTAACTATCAATAAGTGGTACACTCAAATCATCCATTATTTACTCATAGACACTTGCCCTATTGAATTAAACAAAGAGTAAATACATGCCCTTAGCTTAAATCAACTCATAACATGACAAATAAATGATTCTTAAATATGAATAACTATGAGGGCATCTATCTGAGATGCATTTTGAAATAAAAAGCTATATATATCTTGAAAAATTAAACCAAAAGATAGGTAGTGGGCATCCCTTAGGAAACACAACAACTCATATAATTCTAAAGATTGGATACTACTAGCCTAAAATCTTCAAATATTCCCATAGTCATGTCAAGACTTGCCATGATTTCCATGTGTTTGGTAAAAGAGAATTGAGTGATGCCATGCCTTTGTATCCAATCATTCAAGGATGTCCCTTTGCCTAATGGGGCCTTGAATTTATTAGGGTGACAAACCCAAAATATTTAGTAAGACATAAGTTTGTCCTCATAGCTACTAACTATTATATTAGGTGGACATAAGTTGTTTTAAAAAATATGTTCTAGAGAAATTGATATCATCAAGTTTATATAATAAAATATATTGACTTGGTTTGGCACTCCCATTTCCGTAATTTATGATAATGGTCCAAAATTTTAATCTTTTGAGATTATAGAATGGGCCTATGACAACTAAATCACAATCAAGTTCTCTTTAAACTAATATCCATAAAGAAATGAAGTAGCTAAGTCTACCAATAAGAATCTGATGGATGCCATTAAAAATTAAAACAAGAAAAATGCAAACAATGACATCTCTTATTTAAATATGCACCATGGGCAGTAGAACTAGGCACAAGAAAACCCTCAAGGCTTCACCTTTTCTATTGGTTTATAGAAAATAACTAGTCTTCCCCATCAATCTCAAGATACCAATATACTAGTTCATGTAGGAGTATATTGGATAAGAGAAAAGGGTATTTTATAGACTATTAAACATAGTCTAGATGGAGGATGCAAGAAATGAATCACTAGACAACTTTAATAAACATCAAGATATTATCAAGGGATGGTTCAATAAGATATCTACGATAAAATATTTTACAATTTAGACTTAGTGCTTCTATGGGATAATCACATGAGAAGAAATGGAAACATGATAAGTTCAATATTTTGTGTATTAGACCCTATCAAATGTCAAAAATCCTAGGCATTAATGCCTTCTACTTGAAATATTTACAAGGTAATGATCCCACCCTTCTAGTTAATGGATAGTTTTTGAAGCACTATTTCATGGTTGTTCTAACTAGAGATTCATTTGAGTAAAATATAAGTGGATATTTAGACAAGGATTAGATTATATTTATTGATTTATAGATTAGGTTTCCTACTTTATTTAATTATTTTTCCTATTTTCTACATTTTAAATATAGTAGATTAGTTGGTCTACTTTCTAGGTTAGTTTTCTAAATTGTAGAATATGCCAAATAATTTCTTATACTAAAGCCCCAAAGGATGTGCCAAAAAACAAAGAGAAAGGTATAAGGAAACACAATTGGTATACATAAGGATTTATTCTAACACTTACAAATTGTCTAAGATTAAGGTATGTATTGTGATTGGATTAGGTTCTACTTAGATTAAATAGGTTTACTATATTTTTGGATTTAATGTAATATATTCACACAAATTTTAGAAATAATTTCCATTTACAAATATTAATTACACTATTTCATGTTAAAACTTGGGTGAAAGATAATGAACATAGAACTAGAGACACACTAATAGGGACATATTGATCAAAATAAGTTTTATTTTCACACACCCAACCAAAGTGGTTCCAAACCATTTTCTATAAATGATATTAAAAAAACATACAAACTAATATAAGATGGTTGATTCAGGTAATATCTATTGAGGATATGGATTCCTGGCTTGTAGTAGACCAACACTTTGAGTAGAATTAAAGGTATATCTGGTAGGGTTATAGATGCTTGGTTAGTAATAAAGAGATGCCTAGGCTTTCCTTAATATTTGGCCACAAAATTAGAATTCAAAATGAAACCTATGGTTCTTCTTTAGGTCTCTATTAAAACTTTCATAACTACGGGGAATTGATTTCACTAGATCACATAAACAAATACAAGGAGTGGAAAGGGTTAATATGTTACATGAGGAAGTAGGAGTTTATTTTATAGTTTTGTTTGCTTATTATTTATTTATTAGAGATGAATTTTTGTCATGATACATCACTAAAATTATGGGTTATCAAAATACTTAGGAGTATTTTCCCCTATGAGTGGCCATTTGTTGTGTCCTAACACACACACCCCATTTTAAATTTCTTAAATAGGGTCTAAATATTAATTAAACATCCTTTTTTGGTCTTTATAATTAAATTATTTCCATACAAAAGTTTGAAAAGTATGAATTCAAGGAATTTATCTGATGCTTGAGAAATTCTCTTGACTATCTTGGTTTTTGGAAATTTTCTTAACACAATCCATAAGTTTCATATTATTGTTTTTATGGTGTTTTCAAAGATAAAAGTAATAAAATTTGTGCCTAATCTATTTTATATGATTCAATCTTCACCTTCAATTTTATTTAAGTTTTTGTATACATGGTCTAATTTATGATTTATGTGGCTAAGTAGGTTAATGTGTCTTACTGGTAGTGGGTTTGTTTTATCTATGTTGTGTCTTAAATCTAATATCTCACACTTAGGAATTTATTGGAGCATCCCTATTTCACTAAAATTTTAGTTTACTTTCTTTAGAAAGAAATTTTTAAAACTTGAAAGAAGGGTGATGTTATTAGAAATTGTTATGTTGTGCATACATTGATTAGATGATTTTAGATATTCCTCTTTTTCTGGGGAGGAATGACTTGTAGATAAAAAAAACACTAAATAAATATTTTATTATTTGGATAGTAGGGTGGGTTTCCTAGTGTGAGCTAGATCCAAGAAGCAAAAGCTTCCTCAAAGGCTATCAATCTACACTTAGACAATTAAATTTTGAAAATGAAAGATAAATCACTTGTATAAATAATAGAAGATACTAAAATGAAATACAAGAAGTGATTGAGAATAAATTAGTATTTTTGAATAATTATAGAAATAAATGATTAGATATCAATGCTAAGTAAATAAAAATGTGGTTCAGAAGATTGAGTGATACTCTATGAAAAGATAAGAACTCATAAAATGGAATTTGGTTAGGGTCTAATAGGTCAAATAAGCTTGTTGTTGAAAATGATAGATATAGACTGTCAGTGGTTGGGTCAAACCATCAGTAGTTAGGGATTGTCAGTGGTTAAGGTCAAACCATTAGTAGTTAGGAAAACATCAGTGGCTACTATGGGATCTACTTTAGGAAAAGAATATTGGTTGGGAAGGTTGTAGGGGGTTATGGAATGTAATTCTAGATTGGATAATTGTTGTGAGGTAGAGGGAAAGTGACACAATGAATGACACATAAATTAATTTTTGAATCTTGATAAGGAACAAATACTTAGCTTTATTGTTGTTGATCTAAAGAATGTTGAGGTTAGCTAAAATATTGTTGAAGATTCTAAATCAATATCAATAAAGTGATAGTACCTTGACTATTGATTAATGAGTTTTAGTACTTTTTGATCTCTATCATGGTTTCTGGTTTATTAGAATCTTTCCTTGGATTCATTATGGGTGAGAAGAGTACTTACACAAGAAGCTCTGCATAAGAATTTTTGATGATATTTTTCACCTCCTCTTCCTCTTTTAATATAGAGGGAAGGGAGTGGTGAAATAATAAGTTTAATAAGGTGTCTAACAAGCTATCTAAATATAAGCCTAACATGTATTGATTATTCCAAATGGGGGATAAAATATTTATTAATATAAAATCAAGTTGGAGTTTGAGTTGGAGTTAACTCCTGAGGTAGTTAAAGGTTGACCATCAGTGGTTGAGGCTAACCATCAATGGTTAAGGGTCAACCATTGGTAGTTGAGAGGAAAAATTTAAAATGGTAGAATTTATATTTGGTGGTTGAAACATTCTAAAAGGGTCCCAAGGGGAGACAAAGTGCTCTAAGGGTTAGAACAACATCTAGAACCATAATGTGTAGTTTTCTAGTGTCTATATTTTTTCCATTTTTATTATGTAGTTTATATCTACAAGATAAAAAATAAAAAAAGATGGTGGGTTGAAGGTTCAACTACCTTTAGTAGGGGAGGAGGTGTTCCCCCTCAAACCAAGAAGTGATGAGGTAAAATGAAATTAGGTGTGGGTGATAAAGTTGGTGAGAGGTTGGGCAAGTAAGCACAAACATGGGCATAAAATGCAAATAAGTGTGATATCATATATCAAAAATAGGATAAGTTGTCAAAGTTGAGGTAGTTTTTAAATCATGGTTGGTACTAGAAAGACAAGTGATAAGTGGAGCAAGTAACCACATTTAAGTATGGTGGTTATGGTTGCACTCATAAATACAAGTCTCCTAGGCAAGATCAATGTGTTCTTAGGTATCCAAGGTAGGAAGTGATCCTAGGAAGACAAAAAAGGGTCACAAGTGTTAGGGCCACAAAAGGTCATACTCTGAGGTACCTAAATGGTTGGTGCATAAAAGTAGTAAAAGTTTAAGTTGTTCAACATGGCAATGTAGTCATTGAAATCAAAATGACCAAGGTAAGGTCATTACAAAATGTGCAAAATTTTGGACCAAAATTACTAATGGTGAGATGACATGTTTGGTTGGTTGACAGAGAATGGGTACTCCAATTGTATGTAGGTGTAGTGTTATTATGTTGGAAAAAGTTTGGGTGGGATTAGAAAATGCCTAAATGGGTCGACCATTGAATGGTCATGGTCAACCATTGGTGGTATCCAAGTGACCATCAATAGTCATACATTAGCCCTAAAATAGTGAGGGTTAAAAGTCAAATGATGTGTTTTATCTCCTCATATGTTAACTGACCCATGGTGACTTCACTTATTTTGTGCAAAGCCAGAATGGTGATGGTTGTGAGAGATTGAATGGAGTGAGTTTTTGAGAGTTGACTGTGTGTTTGACTAGTGTTTGATTGATATCAAGTGATGATGTAGAGAGGTCAATGTAGAGTGTGTGTCCAAGTGGTGGTGGTTTCAAGAGATCCTCCATAATGGCATTTGTGAAGTGAGGTAAGGGTGTAATTAATTTTGGTTATGTTTGGGAATTTTAAGTTTTTGTTTATTTTTGTTTTATGTGAATTTGTTGGGTTCGTGTTTGTTGTTGTTAATTTGGGTGGGTGTGAAGAGTGGGTGGTTTAGTGTTTTAAATGAAATTTTTAGAGGGGGGAATTTGTGTTTTGTAAGGGTAGGGTAGTGTGTGATGTATAAAAAAGGGTTTGGTGAGTGTTTGGGTAGATTAGTGGTTTATTACTAAGGTTTGGTCACTTGTGGTTACCACACAGTGATTATCGATAATAATTATTGATCATCACCAATCGATATCAACCATCACCAATTGATAGGTGACCATTAATAAAAAAAGTGTGGGCTATTAGTGGTCAACCACCTAACCATCAATGGTTGATCAGTGATAGTTCCAAAAGGAACCATCACTAATCGACACTTGATCATCAATGGTTATATTAAGGTAAAGGATAGGTTTTTGTTAGAAGGAAGGTGAGTATAGGTTTCAAGATTATGAATGCGTGGTAGGGTAGATAGGGTTAAAGGGTGATGTCTTATAAGTAGGATTAGGTAAAGTATGGGTAGATTAGATGAATAGGTTAAGGTAGGAGATGATAAAAATAGGTTAACTTATAGGTAAAGTTTGATGGACTAGGTAAACTAGGGTATTAGTATAACCTTACAGGAAAGGGAGTAGTTACAGATGTGGGACTAGGTGCCCTAGATCCTTAACAAGGTATGTTTAGGCATGACTAATGAGGATTGGGATCATATGACTAAGGTTGGCTTAAGAGGGATGAGGTACTACCAACATGTGCTATGAAATGAAACTATGTTAGTGGCCCTCATTGAGAGATGGGATTAACCATTAACACTTTCTTACTTCCAACTAGAGAGATCACCATCCTAATGGAGGAAATCCACTAGGTAGTGTAACTACCATTATGAGGTGAGTTGATATATCATATTAGTGGTGATGAGCAAGATGAGCATATGAATCATCTATATAGAGTGGACCTCATTATTGTGATATGGCATTTAGGAGGATTTTATTATACACCTTTATATCACCAAGATAGGGGAGTGAGACAACGTTTTATGATGATGATGATATCCATCACATGTTATGATTTTTCATATTTGAGTAATGGTAGATTTTTATATGTGTTGCTAAGGGTTCTTTTTGATATGTGGTTAGATCAAATCATATTTTCATGGGCACATATCTTATTAGTTCAGATTTATCGAGAGATATGGGGATACCATTGTCATAGGAGATATGGGATTAGTGTCATTTTCATGTTGCACTACTAGGCATATGAGCATATCAAGGTACTAATACTAGTCAAACTACCATGTCATTATTTTACTCAGATGAACTACAAGGTCATCTATATGTGATGAAAAGGTAACTACACATTCACAAGACCAAGGGGAGGAGTTTGAGACCCATATTGGTATAGGCACTGATTAGAGGCACTTATGGAGGGTGAGGTCATTTTGTACCCATACATCAAATTCCCTATATGGGTGAACTATGATAGATAGACCCTATCATTACAAATCTATAGATGGATTTTCTAAAGGCAAGACCATGAGGTGGAGATCATCCTTTTTGATAGGGTGAGGAGATAGTTTGGGCTCATCTAGGATATCCTAGGGGAGTTTCTGAGGTACCATAGGGAGGATGTAAAGTTCCCATTACCTACTCTAGAGCTAGTCTATGATTTCATCAACCATGAGATTTTAATAGTGAGGGAAAAAATGTATGACTTAGGCATCACTATTGAGTACCCCATATGGTTTTAGGCTCATTATAATGTAGTAGATTTTGGAAGAGATAATGGCTAGTAGGATATGGATGTGGATGTGAGGTGGGAGGTTGAGATCAAATGGAGGTAAATACCCCTAATATACAAACATTAATTATAGAGAGAGACTAGGCATGGGGGAAATAGCTATAACATAGGTGGATTTAGCATTAGTGACCCAAGAGAGGGTTACAACATAGGACCAAGTGGCCACACTTACTAGGGAGAGAGATTAGGATAGATCTCAACTAGCCATGGTTATACAAGAGAGAGATTCTCTCAAATAGGAAGGAGGGAGAGTATCAACACCTATAAGACTAATAGGGAATATATATATGGTGAGATATGTATTGAAAATTGATAAGATGAGGTATTATGAGGCCTTGGTTTTTACATGTCTCCTAGATGAGCCCAGATGGGGTTAGTACAAAGTAGGGATCACTAGAGGGGCTAATAGTGCAACACCAAGGTCACTGGGTTGTAGCTACAGGTGGACAAGTAGGTTTAGGAGGTGGGTACAATCTAGGATGCATGGGTACCCTAGGACCATTGAGTCCTATGAGACCTTATATTTTGATGTACTATATGATTTTGATACCGATCTATGAGTTGATGTAGTGAGATGTATATACCCTATTGAGAGACATGTACATTATTATATATATGATGATTATTTTGTTATGATTTCATGATATTTGTGTGTGTGTGTGTGTGTGTGTGTGTGTGTGTGTGTGTGTGTGTGTGTGTGTGTGTGTGTGTGTGTGTGTGTGTGTGTGTGTGTGTGTGTGTGTGTGTGTGTGTGTGTGTGTGTGTGTGTGTGTGTGTGTGTGTACATATGTGTGTGTGTGTGTGATTATGGTTTATGTATTTTTCCTATGGTTATGGATATTTTTATTGTTATGATCATGATGTTGCTTATGATTAGTATGTTAATGTTTTTTTTTACTCACCTAGCTAAGCATATGATGGATGACATATGTCGATGACTTTTTGATCTATGATGTGATAAATGATGATGATCATAGATAATTTATGATTAGATGATGTGAGTGGATATGTATATGTTGTTTATTAATATGATAATGATGTTATGATGCTTATGGTTAGATGTGTGACTCATTAGAAATGTGGATGTTGTTATATTAATGAGTCTATGTTTCCTTATTGTGCTAGGCATGTGATGATGTGGATAGTTAGTTTATTCTCATGATGATGTTTTATATTTCATGGATGTGATTATGATTATGATGTTATTTTTAATTTGGCATGGCTATGATGATTGTGATTTTTGTCATGGTTATCAATGACTATGTTCATGACGTGGATACAATCTACTGGTGTTGCTTATGGATGTGATTATTTAATTTATGTTTATGATAAATATGTTTATGATGTTATGATGTTTGATATGATGATGGTTATGGGTATTATGATGATGATCATGTTTTAAATTAATTAGTATATGCTTCCTTATTTATATTAGACATGTGGTGGATAACATATGTGAATGAATAATTCATTTTGATGTATGATAAAATAGTTATAGATATGATATAGTTTATGATTAGTTGATGTATTTGGTTAGTAGGATGATATTTGTTAATAAAATACATAGAGTAAGTTAGAAATAAAAACTAAATGTGAGAAAAGATAATAAATAGAGGAAATCAAAAGAAAATCATCTATGTGAATGTATCAACAAGTAGGTATGAGGGAATAAGAAGAAATCATGACGATTCTTTTTTGGTGAGGACTAAAACAAACTAATGTCAGATTAGCTTATGAACATAAGCCCTTAGCATGATTTTTATTAGAATTTTATAGTTGGTTAAAAGTTTCTTGACCACCTAGTGCCAAGTAATCTCAAAAAACCTTTATTTATAGAGGGCATAAAAGGAATATGGATAAAAATGGAACCTTCTTGTGAGACTAGCATTCCTCCATCATAATGCTTAGTTAGGTGAGTAAAGATGGGTAAGCGTGATAGATGACATTCATCAAGTAGCTCAAGTTGGGTTAAACATTCATGATGATAATCACCCTAAAAAATGAGATCTTTTAGGGATATCTAAAGAGAGATAATTTGGAATTTGAGAGGCAAGATAACCTCTGCTCCAAACATAAGAGAGAAATAGGTAGCCCCCATAGGGGTTCGAAAGATAGTATTATATGACCATAAGGAGAAGAGGATGTGAAAATTCCAATCTCAACTAGATGCATTAACCATTTTAGTTAGCGTGTTGTTGAGATTTTTTTATAAGATTCAACCTATCTGCTACCTTGTGGGGAATAAGGTGATAAGAAACTTAACTTGATATTGAATGTGTCACAAAGGCCTTAGACTGTCTTATTCTTAAAAGACTTACCATTATCAATTATTATTTTATATAGAGAACCAAAATGATAGATAATGTTATGGTTGATAAAATTTATAATATTTTCATCTTTGGCTGAGATGAGAGGAATAACCTCTACCCATTTGGTTAAATATTCTATTTTAGTGATGATAGAATGATGTCACTATGAAGAATGGGGTTTAATTTCCCCAATAAGATTTAGACTCCATTGTGAAAAGGGATAGAAATTTTTGGATACTTGGAGGATATGGATAGGTGCATGATGTAAATTGGTTTGTTGTTGACATTTAACACATTTATTCACATAATCAAAAAAAATCTTGGTTAAGGTGGGCCAATAGTAGCCAAGGTTAAGGATATGTTTAGTGATAACTAGGCCACCAAAGTGTCCTCCACAAACCCCATTATGTGTTTCCTTGATAGCATGAGAGGTTTTGTGACTATGTAGGTAGTATTAAATAAGGCCATGAAAGACTTGATTATAAAGGATTCCCCATAATATGTTTTAATGAGAGGTACTCTAAATAAACACTCTTTGATCATTCTTAGAAATATTGGAAGGGATGATGGTAAGGTGGAGATAGTCAAATATATGTTTATACCAAAGGTCAGGTTGGGTCTCCTCTATATAAAATATGGTTAGAGAGTTTGATTTTATATAATAAGGTTAGGTAAGATGATGGATAATCATAGATAGCTAAGAGTCAATAGGTACAAATAAGATCTAAGAAGCAAGATAAACCATCATATCAATAAACTTGTTTGTAGATCATGGAGTGGCTTGGATAAGGTAATGTTTAAATGATTCTAAGAGTACATCAACTAGTTGTTTATACTATTATAAGATATCATTATTACATTGATAAGAACCTTTGATTTGATTGACCATAAGTTGGGAGTCACCAAAGATGTTAATTGTTTTGACTCCTAAGGCTAATTCAGTTTGGAGACCTATAACTAGGGCTTCATACTTGGCAATATTATTGGTATAATTAAAGTCAATTTTTAAGGATAAAAGAAGAGTTTTAGAATCAATGAGAGTAAGGATGATATTGACTCCCCCTCCACATTGACATTTTTATCCATTGAAGAACATGGTCATTTTATAGGTAATATCTTCTTGAGAAAGGGTGGTGATGGACTCATTGGTAAATTCAAGGTAGGATTGTTGGTTATGTTCTAAGGGTGATTTGGCCAATTAGTCGGTGATGAATTTCCATTTTATTGACTTTTTTTGTAGGAACTCAAGGTCAAACTTAGTTAATAACATGAACAACTTAGCCATATGCTGGTTTGGGTATGGATTAGAGTGCATATACTTGAGTGGGTCAATATTAGTTATGACATAGGTCTTGTGTTTGAGAAGGTAGTGGTGAATTTTGGAGGTGATGAAGATCAGTGTGAGGTAAAATTTATTGATATGGGTGTATCGAGTATCATACTCTATAAGTGTATGACTTATGTAGTATATGGCTTGCTCTTTAGGCTACTCATCTTGATGGGCCAATATTTCCCATAAAGAGTGGTTGGTGGAAAAAATATAAAGGTAAAAAGGTTGATCTTCCTTACGAGGAATGAGGATTGGTGGAGATAGAAATACTCTTTACATGAATTAAATGACTTTTTAAATTCTTTGTTGCACTTAAAAGATAAGTCCTTTTTTATAAGGTGTTGGAAAGGTTGGAATTGATTAGATATCTAAGAGATAAAGTGACAAATGGATTGGAGCTTCTCCTGCAAGTTGTGAAGTTGCTTGAGGTGGATGGGAGGAGACATGTTAAGTATTTATTTAATTTTGGTCGGGTTTATTTCAATTCTTGAAGGGAGATGCTAAGGCCAAGGAACTTTCCTAACAAGACCCCAAAAATATAGTTTTTAGGGTTAAGATGGCCATGGTAATAGATAAGGCATTCAAAGATAATCTTAAGAATGGCCAAATGATATTTACAACATTTGGATTTCCCAATAAGTTCATTGACATAGTCTTATATGATTTTGTGATTAAGGTCATGAAATATATAGGTCATAGCATGCTGGTAGGTTGTATTATCATTATTCAAACCAAAAGGCATGGACTTATAGTAGAAGGTTCCCTATGGGGTGATAAAGGATGTTGACAATGGATTGGTTGGGGGATATTACTTGGTTAGTTAAAGAATCCCAAGATGGTGCCAAAATGTGGCATGATCTATATTGGGTTAGGATAGGTACTCCAATTTTTGAACCAATCTAGAGAAAGGCTTATAGACAAGTTTGATCTCTTCATTATTGGTCTCAAAGGACAAACCCATGGGTGGAGAAAGAGGAGTGGTTACCTCATCCTTTTCTTCAATCAAGGGATCCAAGGTTTGGGAAGGTGGGTCTTCTATTGGAGAGGTAGATAAAGTGACCTCTTCCTTAGGAATGTTTTCCAAAGGAAGAATAGATTATTGTATGATATAAGAGAAGGATATGGTGGTAATGGTTGCCTCTTTTGGTATGTCTTCCAAAGGAGAGGTTAGTAGCTCCACTACCTCAACAAGTGGAGAAAGAGGAATATTTGTTTCCTTTGTTTTGGTTTCCAAAGGAATATAAGTGAATCTACTACCTAAATAAGTGGAGGGAAAGGAAAGCTAATTTGGGAAAAGGTTCCCTCAATAACTAGTTCACTAAGAACTACATTAATGGTATGGACCTCATGGTTAAGAGAGGATTCTAATCTATTTATTTCATTGTTAATAAAAAGGGCATGGTTGGGAAATGGCTATATAAATATGTCAAGTGATTGATTTGGGGGTGCATTGGGGTTATCCAAAATAAGTTCCCCCTTGTCAATTAGATGTTGGACAACATTTTTTAAAGTATGACACCTACTAGCATAATGCCTAATGACATGGTGGAAGGCACACAACTCGTTTTTCTTATACCAATGAGGTACAAGACAATAGGAATGTAATTTTTGTGGAGGTTTGATGTATGGGAGTTTTATGATATTTGATTTTAAGAACTTTTTCAAGACTAAAGCATATGACTCCCCAAATAGAGTAAATTACTTTTGGTTGTTATGATTCTAGTTCCTAGTGTTTTGATTGGAGGAATTGGAAGAGTTAGGTTGGTTAACAACCAATAGAGGAGTTAGTCTTAAGGACAACTACATTTGTCATTCCCTTAATTTTGTTGCTAGTGTTGGTTTGATTTTTATGTTTGGAGGAGGAAGTCTCATTTGATTTGAATGTGGAATTATTGTTTCTCAATTTTAACTTCTTGTCATCAATGGCTTGGTTTTTTAAATTTTGTTCCATAGTGAAAGCTTCATGAAAGGTCTTGAAAGTCTAAACTAATAAATTGGAGGAAATGTGTTTTGCATAAGCCCTAGAAAAAATCTCAATCAGCTTGGGTTGGGGAAAAGAAAAAGAGAGTTAGATTATCAAGCTTATCTAATGGCTATAAAGTTAGTAATGGACTCATCATCAAATTGTTGGATGGATTAAATATCGATGATGGAAACTTTATTAGATATGTTTATGGAAAATTGATCTAAGAAGGTTTGAGTTAGTTGGGAAAAATAAAAGAGGGAGTCCTTTGTAATAGCACTATACCAATCTAGTACTAGACCTGATAGAGACATGGGAAAGGTGTGAAGAAGGAGAACATCATCATAGGAAATCAAATAGAAAGAGTGTCTAAATTCTCTCAAATTTTGTTGAGGGTCTTTCTTGCTCTAAAATTTTGAAAATTTTAGGAACTCCCATTGAGGATGATAAGGTTGAATAGAGACATATGGGTGAATTGGTTCATTACAAATTTGGTTGTATGATAAGAGGTTATGGTAACTATAAATAGATGAATCCAAATTGGTCATTTCATCCATTAAAATCTTAAAAATATGTGTTTGTGATTATGCACCCCCATACATATAGGGTAGATTATGTTGGTTTTAGGTAGGTGCAATATAAGGATAGCTAGCAAAAGGTTAGGAGGTTGTCACATATTGATGTGTGGAAATGGGTGTTTGGGAAGATGATATGAATGGGTAGGTAAATATAGGAGGTTGGGTAGAGGATGGATCCATATATCCCTGGGGGTTAGAAATGTAACTAGGTTTTGGTGTAATAGGAAACTATTGAGGAAGTGACATGGGTTGGGCTAGAGGTATGGTTGAGTTGATAGGTTGAGGATGGATAGTAATCTTGGTACTAATGGGTGTAAGGGTAGAAGGTATGGGAACTAACAGACTCTAAAATGGAGTGGAAGTAGGTGGGTTGGAAACAAGAGGAAGGGAGATAACACTCATAGATGATACTCTCATGGTAAGTGGAGTACCAGTGTTCAAAGGTTGGGTTTCTCTTATACTAAAAGGGTTATAGGTTGGGGTGGCAGGTGTTTGGGGGTTGGTTGGTTGGGTGGGTTGGTTTTAGATGGTGGTTTTGGTTGGATTATTAGTATAATAAGATGCTCAGGTGACTAATGGGTGGGTGTAAATGGTGGCAATATAGGTACTACCCATAAGGTGGGAAGGTATACCATAGGGTAGGTCAATGGGAAGAATAGAAGTAGGGGAATTGTGGGATATGGTTTAAAGGTAATGTTGGAGTTCTATTGGGTTATTATCTAGAAAGGTGTAAAAATTTGTATCACCTTAAGAAACCATCTAAGGGATACTAGGACTTTAATAAGGATGGAAGGAACTCTCTGCATCTAAGATGTACTCCATGGATGAAGGATAAGAAGAAGATATATGATTAGGAGGTGGATCTTGATTTGCTTGGTTTCTTAGTTGTTGCCTAGTTAAAACCATGCAAATAGGGGATAAGAAAAGATACAAGATATCTCACAACAAAAACAAAGAGAAGATAATAAAAGTTAAGGAAATGAAACACTCACTAAAAGTACATTAAATCTTAAGGTTCTTTTTATTCTCTCTTGTGGCTTATGCCTTAAGCTTTAAGAATTGTGTGACTCAAATTTTGGCTTGTAGATTAGGTACTAGAAGAAGATATCTAATGATAGTTTTAGGTATTTAAAGACTATCAAGATTTTTTCTAGAACTTGGTACATGGCTTGATATTGTGGCCTACCCCCTCACTTCACACATTACAGTGATAATGGTTTTGGGTGCTTAGCCAAGATATACCAAGCTACTAGAGATTATACTCAACCAATGTACTGAGTTGGTTCTCCCCTTGGTGGTGAACTACAAGTAGGATAGTTCAGGAAAGGTGACCACTAGGTGATGAAATCCTAGTCAAGCCTTATGTTAATATTTTTATGTATAATTAGGTGTAAGTGGTTTGGCCTTGCGTGTGTAATAATAGTGAAGCTAAGATTACTTTACTTGATTTAATTTAAGATACATAAGCTAATCAATTCAATTAAAAAATGTATGAAATTAATTGTAAGCTCAAAATGAAATTTTGATTTAATTTTATGAGCATAAAATAAGAAGAAAAAGACCTAGATAAAAACTATGAAACCAAGAAGAGACTTATGGGTCCCACTAGGCGTGTTAGAATGTTTCACTAAAATTTTGATTTATTTTCTATAGAATAAAAGTTGTAAAACTTGAAAGAAGGGTGAGGTTAGTAAAACCTATTATGTTCTACATGCATTGATTAAATGATTATGGAAACTCATTTTTGTCTAGGGAGGAATGACCTACAGATAATAAATCATTAAATAAATAGTTGAATACTTGGATAGTAGTGTGGGTTGCCTAGCATGAGCTAATTAGGTGTAAGTGGTTTGTCCTTGCGTGTGTAATAATAGTGAATCTAAGATTACTTTACTTGATTTAATTTAAGATACATAAGCTAATCAATTCAAGTAAAAAATGTTTGAAATTAATTGTAAGCTCAAAATGAAAATTTGATTTAATTTTATGAGCATAAAATAAGAAGAAAAGCACCTAGATAAAAACTATGAAACCAAGAAGGGACTTATGGGTCCCACTAGGCATGTTAAAATGTTTCACTAAAAATTTGATGACCTAAAGATAATAAATCATTAAATAAATAGTTGAATACTTGGATAGTAGTGTGGGTTGCCTAGCATGAGCTAGATCCAAGAAGCACAAACTTCCTCAGAGGAAATCAATCCACACATTTAAATAATTAAGTTATATAAATGAAAGATAAATCACTTGCATAGATAATAGAAGATACTAAAATGAAATATAAGTGCTTGAGAATAAATAAGTGTTTTTGATTAATTATAACAATAAATGATTAGATATTAATGATATGTAAATCAAAATATGGTTCAAAAGATTGAGTGATCCTCTATGATAAGAGAGAAACTTAGAAAATAGGATTTGGTCAGGGTCTTATAGGTTAAATAAGCTTGTTGTTGAAAATGACTAGAAAAATACCATTAGTGGTTGGGTCAAACTATCAGTGGTAGGGTGACCATCAGTGGTTAGGGATCATCAACAATTAGGGTCAAATTGTTGGTAGTTAAGAAAACATCGACAATTATTGTCGGATCTAGTTTAGGAAAAGAAGTTTGGTTGGGAAGGTTGTGGGGGGTTTTGGAAGGTAAATCTAGATTTTATACTAGTTGTGAGGTAGAGGGAAAGTGACACAAATAATGACACATAGAAACTAATTTTTGAATATTGATAAGGAACATATACTTAGATTTGTTATTACTAATCTAAAGAATGTTGAGGTTGGTTGAAAGATTTTTATAGATTCTAAATAAATCTTGGTAGAGTGATAATACCTTGACTATTGACTAATGATTTGTAACACTTTTTGATCTCTATTGTGGTCACTAGTTAATTGGAAGCTTTTCTTAGATTTGTTAGGAGTGAGAAGAGTAATTTCATAATAAGCTATGCATACGAAGTTATGATGATCCTTTGCACCTCATATTCTTCTCTTAATATAGAGGGAGAGGACTGGTGAAATAATAAGTTTAAGAAGGTGTCTAACAATCTCTCTAAATTTATACATAACATGCATTGATTATGCAAAATAGAGGATCAAACAACTATTAATAGACAAAAAAGATGGAGTTTGAGTCAGAGTTAACCCCTAAGGTGGTTAAAGGATGACTATTAGTGGTTAAGGCTAACCATCGATGGTTAAGGGTCGATCATCAGTGATTGGGAGGGTAAAATTAAAATGGGAAAATTTATGTTTGGTGATTAAAAGGTTTTGAAATGGTTCCAAGGGGAGCCTTAGGGTGATCTAAGGATTAACATGACATATATAACTGTAGTGTGTAGTTTTCTAGTATCTATAATCCTAGAGTTCATCCTTTCCACATGCCATATTTTTGATAATTTACAACCTAAGTAAAAAATACTCATCACCATCCTAGCCTCCTAAATGTGATGTCATCAAAGTATTTTATATGAATTATCCTAGGTAAGCAAATCAATAAGAGCCATCCATGTGTCATCATCCCATCCACATTACCTATCAAAGGTGATGTAAGCAAATCTTTTTGTAAATATTATCTTGGGAAAATAGATCACCTAGATCCATCCACATGTCATCATCCAATTCACCTAGCTTCTTGGAGGTGATGTTAGCAAAGCCTTTTATATAGATGATTCTAGGCAATAATATCACTAAGATCCATCCAATAATCACCATCATAGCCACTTAGACACCCTTGATTTATGTATAAGGTAAACATACTAAATATTAAGTAAAATAGTGGTATCTTGGCACTTGTCACCATCCTATAAACCCACAACCCAAAGAGAAAAGTACAATAGATCACACCTTAGCCATCAAGACATGTAAGCAAATAGAAAAGAATTGAAGGTCAAGCCTAAAAGAGTAAAAAAGAGACATCTATCATATTAATATGAACAAGTATCTAGGAATGTGTAGAAGAAGCCACATGGCACTAAAGCCACAAAAGTTAGTTTTATGAATTTCAAATGAAAATACTAGGCATGCAAAAGTAATGAAATCCATTATAGCCATTAATTCACATGAAGTAATGAATTAATAAATTGATATATCAAATAAAAAAAGCTATTTAAATATATTTGAATTTACAAATCTAGTTTAATCACATTAATTTCAAACTTTCAAGTGCATATTGTGAATCTAGAGTTCTCTTATGATAAAGAATTTTTTGACTTTTCATAGAGTTAAGGATTTTCAAACAAAATATTCAATGGTAGTTGTAGCTTGTATTTGAGTTCCATATGCATACTTTATTGTAGGGTATATTAAATATATTGATATAAAATTTGATTTAATAGCCTTAAACCATAAATTTAAGCATTATTCTATAATTTAGAATGTGGCCAAAGCACCCCAACCCCACAGAGTTGAGGATTAATTCTCCATCTTCATAAATAAATACATAGATGAATATTTGGACATTAAATAAGTTGGTCTCCACAATACGATGACCAAGCCTAAGGTAATTTCATGCATAAACATACTATTTGATTTATTTGTAAATGGAAAATTTTATGAAAAAATACTATACTTTAGACTAAGTAAAAATCCAACTATATATATAAGTGGTAATGCTTTCAATAAGTATTATAGACTTTTGAATCCTAAGATGACATATAGGTAAGATATGGTAAACTCATTGTTTCTCAACAATAATATCAGTAACTAGTTATAGTAATGGGTAGGTAACCCAAGCAATTTCATTATCTAGGTTCCAACCTCCAACATTCTTATCACTATCTTCAAACTAGGGTGAGAATTGATATGGCCCTTTTGAATAGAATATATGGCTTTTTGACCATTACCTACATTAATGATATATGGGTCCCTTTGATGGACATAATTTTAACATCTAAAGAATTCATAGAAATTGGAGAGATCATCAGCTCCAACTTAATTATGATAATAAACAATCCTAGATGCTTTATAAATGGTAAATTTTATATGATGTCATACATAGTAAATGCTATAACTACAATGGTCCACTCATAATTTGAGGAGCTATAATAACCATCAAAAAAGTATCCTTAGAATAGGATATACAATGAATTCAACATTCTCCATGTACATAATTTTATCAAGAACATGAATAAGCTGATTGAAACCTTTACCCTATGGTTTATCAAGCAGTTTATGAAAATAATATTCCTAGACAGTCTGATAAAATAAAAAATTCTATTTATAAAATGGGTGATTACTAGTTTTATCCTAAGTGCACAATTATTAGAATTGAGGGTACAAAGGCACACTCATTATACCTACCAAGGATTATTCTTGATAAGGTAACTGAATAAGATATTATTGCCCAAGTGGTAGAATATGTTTATACTAACTTAAGTAAATCTAGGCAAGCAACTATCCATCCTACCCTTCTTAGTATTGGAAAAATGTAATATATAAGGTGGGAACACTTTTAAATTGTTGGAATTTTTTTGGCACATTACATGTTTAAATAGGTACCTTTTAGACATTAGGAACTTAGAGGAAATGTTAAAGGAAACCTTAGAAAATATGAAATAAAATTAAGGAATAACTATAGGCATGAGTCTCATGACCATGATAACATATTTATAAATGTTGAAGATGATTATGAAGTGGATATTAAGATGCACATAACT
>JARHVA010000278.1:600000-815000 GCA_037957365.1 Torreya grandis | reverse complement strand
GTAGAATATTTAAATTATCATTTGATCATCACAACATACAATTTTATAATATAATCATATTCAAAACAAAAAATTCTCATTATTACTCTCTCTATCATTTTGGTTATTCATTTGTAATACTATTTTTCACCAGTTTATAGTCTATAAAATTGCAAACCTACAACAAATTAGGTTGCCTAGCTTGACACAATTTTGTAGCCTATCTTCTATCTAGGATACATAATAAACCTATTCAATTATGTTCTTATATATCTTGATTTTTCCAAAGAGTAGTAACCTTATCAAATCTATTGTAAATTATTTTCATATAGTGTCACCTAAACCAACTCTGTACTCTTCATAGTTAAAAGAATTAACCTAATTTACTAGTAATTAGTTCACTTTTTATTTCAATTTCTTGCATGATTAGAGTAAAAAACATAGATTAATTAAGAGGTTTTTTAATTTACTAATTTAGTCACACTATTTTTCTCTTTTTCACACACTTCCAAATCATTTTACACAAAAAACATTGAAAAGTTGTCTTCTCAAGGCCTACGTACTTAGATTCATCACCAAGGGGGAAGCCAACTTGGGTTTTCTATCTAAGTATAAACACTTGGTTGATGGTATATATTGGAAAATCACCTGACACCATTATCACTATGGGATTATGAAGTGAGGGAGTAGGCCCTAATACCAAGCCAATACCATCACCAATACAGATCCCTTCTAGCTTAAACTTCGTGAAACTATCTATAGATTTTTTTATAGTTCCTTCTTGTAATCAACACCCCATCACATTTATTTCAGACTTTATTATAACTTAAAAACACTTAGGAATGACCAATTAGTTAGAGTTTAATTTAAATTTTGTTTCTTATTCTCTAATCATTATATTTTATATTTCAAAACTTTCATTAATCAGTGTTAGTATAAGGTTTATAATGTGTGTTCCAATTGTATCAATCACATTGATGTAATTGCTTGTGTGCTTCATTTCATTTTCTTAGATATTATCCTGTAAAATCTTTCTTTATTTTTAAAACACTATAATCCCTATCAACATAGTTTCTTACAGACTATTCATTTTATTTACCTTCAGTACATAGTCACCCTATACAATTATGTCTTCTTATTTTCTATTTTTTCTCTTATCTAGTAGTACATAGTTGACCAGTATGATTGTGTCCTCTTGTTCTCTATTCTATTTTTAATTTTTTAGAACACTATCAATCCATCTGATTTTATATCCTATTAATTAATTCTTCCATCAACTTTTTATCCTCTTATTCTCACCATGAATTTCTTATTTGAAGATAATATATAATTAAATTTGACAAACATGATGAGTCTTACCAGTCCTAATAGGTTTCACAAGTAATAGCTTGTGGTTTCCACTTTGGATGAAAGTGATGTTCACATTTCCATTCACACTACCAATTATGGGACTCATCATTCATCCTCACTTTGTAATCCTTTGTTCTCCTTAAAATAAGATCATAATTTAGTGTACACACCTGAGATGATCTTATTCATTAATAAATTTCCTCAACATAGAGGAAAGAACCTCTCAACCATTGATAATATTATGATAGGTCCTTAAGTAAAAGAACCTATTTCACCCTTCCCTACCTTTTCTCATGGATTTAGGGGAGACACTTTCTTTTCTTCTCAACCTTTTCCTTTTATTTTTTCTCCTTCACACACCATACATCTTCTTTTATGACTTCTTAAACCTCCATTCCAAGTATCTCCACTAGCATGGTAGGTTTAACTTCTAGTGGACCTTTTCCAAAAACCCTCCTCCTTAATCATGCCACTAGTGCATCATTTAATATCAATGTTAACCATGTTACTAATGCTTCCATTTTTACTAGTGATTCTCATACCAATAGTGTGATGCATGATACTACTGATAGTACAACTCATGCCACTAATACCAATACCAATGCTTCCATGTTGTGCACACTAGTCAAAATACTACCCAAACTCACCAAATTTTATTACAAACACTCAATCAAATGCATAATTTTCAAATCAACAATGCTAATCAAATGTTTTAGAAGCAAATCCACCTCATTAACCTTAAAAATAAACCCTAAAATGTTTCATGGGGAGTGGAAACCCAAAATACACCCCACCCCCTTTAGGGATTCCCATGGTAAATATTTCACTAAAATTTGAATCTATTTGATGTTTAATGAGAAATAGAGATGAAAGGTATGGATTAGATATTAGAGAGAAACTAGATTGGTTATGCACTATATCCAGATGATGTTGAGTACTCCTCTTTTGTTGGGGAGAACTGCTTATGAATAAGAAAGTCATACCACCAAAAATATTTGTTAGCAGATATATGAGTGGGCTACCAAGCTACGTGCTTGTTCCTGAAAGTGTCAAACTTCCTTAGGGATGACAGTCCACTTTTTGAAAAAAAATTGGTAATTAATAACAAAATGAAAGAGAGAGTACGAGAGAGATTTTTTTACCATTCTTGTAGTCTGAGTGCAACAAAGAGTGACACAGTGCAGGTAATGTGAGTTGTTGATGTTTTTAGAGGTGGTTAAGGTAAACTCAAGGAGGTTAGTGGAAATACATGGTCAAAAACATTAGTTAGGCCACTGATGTTGGTAAGGAGATATGGCTGATGTTAGTTATATGACCAAGGTTGATTATGTGATCAATGTCAATAGGGGTAGCAGGTCCTTAGGGGGTTATAAGAGACTTTTCTAAGCTGGGAGGTGGATGTTGGTTAGGTTTATGAGGTTATGAAGAGTTATAAGGGAGTGTGTAAGACTTAGGTGGGTATAGATAGAAGGTTGGTATGTTTGGAATAGATAAAAATAAGAAAATGAGTTTTACAACTCCTTCACAAAGAGAGTCAAGATGTTTGTGAAATTATAAATAGTACAATGTAAAGTAATTATAAAATTATTGTTTAAAGCAATTACCAGAACATAGAGATATACTTGGCTGATGAAATAGATGAATCATGGGTGTTGGATAGATGGCTCTAGTGAAGTGTTTTGAAGTAATAGGTAAAGAGAAAGATGAGCGTGTGCTACTAGTTCAAAAGAATCCAAGCTCTATGTAGTATATCAATTCCTGATCTAGACTAATTTTGTGTAGAGTAAT
This sequence comes from Torreya grandis, assembly GCA_037957365.1. Classification (NCBI taxonomy): domain Eukaryota; kingdom Viridiplantae; phylum Streptophyta; class Pinopsida; order Cupressales; family Taxaceae; genus Torreya; species Torreya grandis. Next base: position 811,883 of record JARHVA010000278.1, on the reverse strand, counting down.
GGTAAGCATGAATGTAGAAAGTTGAATTATAAACCTTATATGTGAATAATTGATTTTTTCTTATTTTTGTTGACCTAAACATTAGTTTGGAGTTTGGATTAAGTAACTAACAATGGTGATCTCATCGATGTTGGCCATGAGGTGTTGACATTGATGGCATGAGAATAGGTAAAAGGGCTATTTTTAGCTTGTTTTTTGTTCTTTCTCATGCCAAGTGTGGTATCTATTAGGAAATGGTATAAATGCAAAGTTAAGAAGGACATAGTTAGTTAGGAATTTATTTTTGTGGTGAGAACAAGTCATGGGTAGTTAGGATTAGGGGACTAAGTCTTGAGGTGACTCAGAGGGTAAGAATTAGTATTAGGATGGGGTGGCCAGGTAAGGTGGCATAAGTAGTGTTTAATTAAATTAATTAAATACTTTAAATTAATTAAATGTGTGAGGGGTAAAAACATGGGTTAGGAAGGCTAATTATTAAGAAGGGGCTCAAGGGGGTTTGACACATAGAGTTACACATGTGTGTGATGTAATTTTGGTGTCTACATTTACCCCATTTTATCATGTAATTTGTACTAACAAGTTGTAAGATAAAAATAGGAGTTATATGCTTTAGGTATTAGATGAGGTATCCCCCCTCAAAATAAGAACTAATGGAGGAGAAACTAGAATCATGTACTAGTTTGATAAGAAGCGAATTGGGTGAGTGGATGTTGATTCAAAAATGTGGTATCACTACTAGTGCATATATTACTATGATTTATAGTTGATAAAATTAAGAACAAGTAAAGGTGAAGAGGACTCAAATAGAAATAACTAAATCATAGCTTGTAAGTGATAGCTGATAACATCAAAATGATTAAAGTTATAGCTCTAATGGTCCATGTGTTTTAGGTATCTGAGGTAGGAAGTGTCCCTAATAAACACAAAAGGTTATAGGAGATAATACTAGCTTAGTCATGATCCAAAACACCTAATATACATGTGTGTGTACAATAGATAAGTATAGTGAGGTAGTATAAGTGGTCAAGACAAGCAATGTAAGGTTGGTTTAAAAGGGTTAATGATCAAGGAGATATTTGTGATCTCTAGTTAAATTCATCATGGATGGAGATTTAAGTGATCTCCAAGGTTGGTTGTCATGGTTGGGGAGATATATGTGATCTCTAAGTTGGTTGTCATGGTCAGGGAGGTATACATGATCTCTAATTTTCCCTAGATTAATGGTATATTCCAAAGGGTTGTGGTTGGTGTTAGAAACTCTAATTTAAGGGTGTCAACATTGGTTATGTCATCGATGTCAGTATGAAGTTTTGCTCACATTGATGGATTAGGTCTAGGATGTAAATGTCGATGGGTGACTAAACCTAACAAAAAGGGGTTTGGTGGCCCACCAAAACTCATTTGAAACATTTTATTGGAGAGAAAAAGATCTGTAAGTGCTAGTGAGATGGTAGAGTTAAGAGGGGACCCAACTAGAGGCATGCCACCATAAAGACTAGCTATTCTAGCCCAAAGGAGATGGAGAGATGAGGTAAGATCTTCCATGATTTAAATTTGAATTTAAGTTTGTTAATTTGTGTTTTTAGGATAAATTTAAAATTTATTTAGGAAAAATGTGTTGAGGGTTGTAAGAAATGGGTTGGGGTAGTTTTAGGTTAATTTAGGAGGGATTTAGGGGTAATTTATAGGGAAAAACTTAGAAGTGGGAGATGGGCTATTCAGCCCTAAGGCTGAACTAGTCATTAATGTCAATGGGGTTCACTAACATTAGCTAACATGGTGTTGATGTCGGTGGGTATGCCAACATCAATTGAGAGAAAGTGCCAACATCAACATATAAAACTAATGTTAGTGACCGTGAAAAACCAAAAATAGGAGAAAAGGGTAATATTAGATCTCTAATTGAAGTAGTCAACTAGCGTAATGGCCAAGCTAGCTTTAGAAAACCCTATGTCAATTAAGTGCTACATATATAGCCTAATTAAGGGCCTCAAGCTAATGTAGTTATCCTATTGAATAAGGAAAATATCTAAGGTATGGTTAAAAGTTTGTTAAGGGAAATGGTTAAGAAAAGGTAGGTTGAAATAGGTCATGAGACCTAGGGCTTAAAAGGTAGGTTTTAGGGTTAAGGGTTTGGGATATAGGCCATGGGGCCTAGAGTTGTGATAGGTAGTTAGGCCTAGGGTAGAGAGATAGGTAGTGAGGCCTAGGGTGGAGATGGGAGAGTAGGTTAGATATTTAGGTGGGTATATGGTCGAGCTAACCTTAAAAGACCTTATGTTGACTGAGTGCTACCTACATAACCCTATTGAGGGCCTCAAGCTAATGGAGTTATCTTAGTGAAAATGGAAAAAAGGTAGGTAGGTTATATTTAAAAGTATGTGGCTTGAGGTTTGTGTGTATAGATGTAGGCTAGGCAGGAGTTGACATTATAATATCGACTACCTACGCTACTAACACATATGAGGAAGGATGTCACCTTAGATGAGTGGGATCACATGGAAGTCATAGGTTGAGAAGGAGTGTGATGATATTACATAGTTACACAAGATGTTAGTTTGATGATAGAGTTGATAGAGAGGTATGATCATACCACCAATACCTTCCATTTATTGACTGGAGAGTTGATAGTGACATAGGAGGATGTATATATGATTATATGGTTGGTACTCCAAGGTGAGGAGATCTTCTCATGTTCAAGAGAGGAGCATGATATTCACATGGTTACATTGTTTAGAGATTATGTTAGTGAGGAAACCTATCACTTAATGAGCTTTGCCTATGAGCCATTGTACACTGCTAATGAGGAGCAACATCGATTGAGTATCTTGATGATGATATTGATTACATTATATACACTACTAAAGATAGATGGTGGGAGGTTTCTTATTGAATTCATAGGTGTTGTAGCATAGATGGTTGAGTAGCAGATCATATTTGTATGGGGACCAACTTTTATAGCACACCTATATAGAGAGTTTTAGGGGTTGAGGCTATGATGATGGCATAGTTTGTGTGTCAAGAATTTACTCCATTATTGGGAATATGAGCATATCATGGTGACATGACCATTGGGGTTACCCACCATGATCATAACTAGTTTTAGGGTCAATTTTAGATGGTGGAGAGATGGTATGGCCTAGACATGAGTAGATGTCATAGTGTAAGATATTAATCATTATAGGCACATGATAGAGGGATTGATTCCCATAGATATTGTTTGGAGGCCCTACTTGACATACCCTACATTTAGAGGATAGGTAGAGTAGCTTATTGGTTTATAAATCACATTATGGGTCAGAGGGAGATGAGCTAGAGAGCTAGAGATGATACTCATGGCATGGGTCAGGAGATAGTTCAAATTATTATAAGATGTACCTCTTACCTTTCCTCAATAGAGAAGGGATGATATATAGGCACCCCTAACCTTGCCTTAGGAGATAGATGGGCTAGATTTTGAGGAGCTACCAGCAAGCCTAGGTGTAGTAGATCTTAGGTGCATAATGGTATATCTTATATAGTGGATAAGTTTGCATCCTATGGTTTAGGTCAGGGGGCCACCACTAGATTTATAGGGAGTGATGAGAGAGAGATGAAACTATACAATCCTGAGATGTAATGGTACAAACATAGGATACAACACTATAGGCTTGAGATGTGGTAGTGCAGGCCCAAGATGTAGCTGAAGCACATGTATTGGTCTTATAGGGATAGTTGTCACATTTTAGGTCTAGGTCAGGGCATTATAGGGTGAGGTCAAGGTATTATAGGGTTAGGTGATTACACTAATAGTAGAGAGGGATAGTTTGAGAGTAGCAAGATAGGTAACTCCTCTTCCACCACAAGAACTAGTACAAGGGCTATTAATAGGTGTGATGGATCTATCGTAGACTTTATCTCTAGCAAGGTACACCACTACCCTTGATGAGATTGCTTATTATGAGATGACCATCAAGGAGTTCCCATAGATTTAGAGGTATTTTGAGTTTAGATAGTAAGAGAGATCAGTGTCACATGCCATGACTTCTATCTCACATAGACATAGATAGGTGGAGAGTGGTGATGACACTACTTCTTCATGACCATGAGTATAGCCTCAAGGATTCTAAGTGCTAGATTTTGTTATTGTTATATATGTTGTATACACATCAACCTATGAGTTAAAGAGGAGAGATGTATATTTTGAGGGAGAGATGATATTGTTATGATCCATTGATGTACATTCATGTTAAGTGCATATATATATATATATATATATATATATATATGCACTTAACATGAATGTACATCAAGGGATCATAGAAATATCATCTCTCCCTCAAAAGATACATCTCTCCTCTTCAACTCATAGGTTGATGTGTATGTTAAGTGCATATATATATATATATATATATATATATGAGATGTGTTATTTTGAGATGAATTTATTGTGATAGTGATGATGTTGATGTGGATATTTATATTATGTTAATGTTATGTTAATTTTGAGCATGTTAGTTGAGTTACACTAACATTTCCCATGTGTGTGATGGTATATGCATAGTTGATTTATTAACTTCATCTTAGCATTTTTCCATATTTGTGATGGTGTATGCTTATAATGAATGGGTTGGTTATGTTATTTTATTTTATTATTTTTCCATATTTGTGATGGTGTATGATTAAAATAAATGGACTAAGCTTGATATTGTCTATATGAAGTTTTCATCTTAGTAGAGCAATTGACATGTGATTGGGATGAGAAATAATTAGCTAAGATTCCCATGCATTGGTGAAGACCATAATCATAACATAAATAGGCTCAAGAATATGAGCCTCTTCATGATTTTCATCATTTTACAATTTTTTTGGTTAGAGAATTTCCATACTCACCTTGTGTCAAGTGAGCTCAATGTCCCTTGAAAGAGTATGAGGGGAAAAGGGTAAAATGAGTGAGATTGTTTCGGTAGCATAACCTTCTAAGTGGGGATGGTATGCCCCTTCTATGGGTGACCCAACAGCTACTATAAGCAATCCCATACTTAAAGTGTTTTTTTTGTGTAAGTTGATCAATGCTATAATGTGATTTTGTTTGTGTTGAGGCCATATGAAGCTGATCAATGTGAGAATTTTTTTTTAAATCATTATTTCCCTTGATAACAAAGATTGGCCTATCCTTCCTTCAAGGGAGTGGTCTAAGATTTTTTTTGAGTTTAAATAGCTATCCTTCAAGGGAGTAGTCTATTTATAGTATCAAAGAGAAGGTACGTAGCTATCCTTTAAGGGAATAATCTACATTGAGAATCATGACCTGAGATATTATAACTTGTCTACATATCCATTTTTTTACTTTTAGTCATGGATAAGACTATAGAGGCTTAGGGGTTTTCCACTTTGAGGGAAAAACCATATCACTTCATAGGTTAACTAAGTGTTTAGGAGTAAGGGTTAAGAGGAAGGGAGATGAATGTAATAGGGTCGCTCAAGAGATGAGCTCAAGATAAACATGAGGTGAAGAGTCAAATTAATTAATAGAAGAATGGTCATAGGTGCAAATCATTTAAAGGCTTAGATTTCCTTTGATAGAAGACAAGTGATAAGTTTTTGAACCCATACTTGTGAGTTATGATGTAGGGTCTAATCCAATTAGGAAGAAACTTACCTTGTTTGCTTTTCTCCATTTTTGTCACATGTTGATTTTCCTTTAAGATGAGATCTTTGATATTGAAATCTCACACCTTAAGGTTTTATAGTAAGTGCATTTGATATTCTATTGATAGATTTGGAGGTGGTTGAGGGTTATTAGATGACATTCATTGAGTAACTTAAGTTGAGGCAAATGTTCTTGTCAAAAGTCATCATTAGTAAGTATGTCTTGTAGAGAGATGTGAAGAGAAGGAATATGGACCTCAAGAGGCAAAACAACCTCCATCCCATAGACCAAGGAAAAAGGTGTAACTCTTGTAGGGGTTTGAATGCTAGTGTGGTAAGCCCATAAAGCAAAGGGAATATGTGTGTGCCAATCCTTGCCAGTATCATTGACTACCTACATGAGGATTTTGGTCAATGTTTTGTTAAAAGCATTTGACTATCCATTTGCTATGGATATTATGGTGATGAGAAGTTTAAATTGATTCCAAAGGTGTCAAAGATTTTAGACAGTCTTATTTTTGAAAGATTTGCCATTATCTATTATAATTTTATGGGGGACACCAAAATGATAGATGATGTGATGGTTGATAAAGTAAACAATTTTATTAGCCTTAGTGGAGATGAGAGGATGGCCTCAACCCACTTGGTGAAGTATTTAGTGGCAGTAATGATAGAATAGTGACAGAGGGATGAATGAGGGTTAATCTCATCGATTAGATCTAAGCCCATTGGGAAAAGGGACAAAAGTCTTTGGTGACTTGTAATGCATGAATTGGAACATGAAGAAGGTTAGCATGTTGTTGAAATTTGATGTAATGCTAAACATAATCACTAAAGTCTTGATGGAGTGTTGGCCAATACTAGCTGACTCAAAGGATACGCTTGGTAACTATGTGACCATTAAAATGTCCACCACAAATCCTATCATGGACTTCCTTAATAGTGAAGGGGGTCTCAGTACTAGTGAAGCATCTAAGGAGGATACCATCAAAACCTCACTTATAGAGAAGTCCCCCTAGTATAGTGTAATGAGTAACATGTTTCATGAAGGCACATCTCCCATTATTGGAAAGATCAGAAGGGGTAATAGAAAAGGAAAGGTAATTTGTGAGTTGATTATACCATAAGTCATATGGGTTGTGTTTTATATTTTTGATAAGAAGGATGTTAGTTGATACATAGGAGGGCAATGTTAAGCGATGCACAGTGATACATTTTTGAGGAAGATGGTGAAGAGGGTATGTGTGAATCAAGTGAAGCCATTGTGTCAGCAAACTTGTTTATAGATCAAGGAATATTTTGTAAGAGGTAGGAGTCAAATGATCCCAATAGTGTATCTACACGATGTTTATATCACTACAACATTTTGTTTTTATATAGGTAGGAACCATTAACCTAATTAACCACTAACTGAGAGTCATCAAAAATGGTTATTGATTTGATACCCAAGAAAATATCCATTTGAAGCCCTAAAATCAAAGCCTCATATTTGGCCATATTATGAGTACATTCAAAATCTAGTTTAAATGATAAAGGCATAGGCTCACCATCAAGAGGAATAAGAATGACCCCTGCACCCCCTCTATATCAACATTTAGACCCATCAAAGAACATCATCATTTGATAGGAGATGTCATCATTGGAGAGCTTTACAATGGATTTTTCAGGGAATTTGAGGTTTGAAGGTTGGTTGTCATGTAAAGGGGTGGTAGGTAACTAGTCAATGATCATTTTCCCCTTGATATAATTTTATTGAATAAACTCTAAGTCAAATTTAGTAAAGAGCATGAGCCACTGAGCTACACATTAGTTATGATATGGCTTAGAATTCATGTATTTGAGGGGACCAGTATGGGTTACGACATAGGTTTTATGATTTAAGACGTAATGGTAGATCTTAGAGGCTACAAAGACCAACATGAGGCAAATCTTTTTGGTATGGATATATCAAGTTTCATAATCAATAAGTGTGCAGCTTATGTAGTAAACCATTTATTATCAATGATGATCATCTTATTGTGTAATCATATCACCTAAGGAATGGTATATTGCATAGATGTAAAGGTAGAAAGGCTAATTTTCCTTAGGTGGAATAAGAACTAGTGGGGAAAGGAGATACTATTTGAGTACATCAAAGGCTTCCTATAAAACTGTATTCCAATGGAAGGAAACATATTTTTTTAGGAGATATTGAAAGGGTTGGCAATGATCCAAAAACTAGGAGATGAAGTGGTAGATTGACTAAAGCTTATATTATAGGTTGTGGATTTGTTTGATATTAGTAGGTGGAGGCATCTCTAGTATTACTCAAACCTTAATAGGGTTAACTTCAATACCATGGAGGGAAATGAAAAATCCTATGAGCTTACTAAAAAGGACACCAAAGACACATTTCTTTAGGTTTAGTTGAACATTATATTGGAGGAGATGAGTGAATATGATTTTAAGAATCATCAAGTGATCTTGGTGAAGTTTAGAATTTTTGAGTAAGTCATCCACATAGTCTTCCATAATTTTGTGTAGGAGATCATGGAAGATGTAAGCCATGGCACATTGGTAGGTGGCACCAATGTTCTTCAAACCAAAGGGCATGAACTAATAACAAAAATTCCCCCATGGGGTAAAGAAAGTTGTCTTGTGTTGATCCTTGGGAGCAAATAGGATTTGATTATAACATGAGAACCCATCCATAAGTGATAACATCTCATGGTTGGCTGTTAGAGAAATAAGTTGGTCAATACTTGGCAAAGAGAAGTCATCTTTTGGACAAGTAAGGTTTAAGCCATGGTAGTTAATGCAGATGTAGATTCCTCTAGTTAATTTTATGATAGGAAGAATATTGGAAACCCATTATGGTTAGTAATGGGTTGGATAAAGTTAATAAAAAGGAGGTGTTGGAGCTTTTATTTGACAAGGAGAACAATATGAAGATGCATTTTATGAAGCTTCTACTCAACAGGTTTAGCATCTTGATTGGTGACAATGTTGTGGGTGATGATAAAGGGGTCTATACTGAGAATGTTATTATAAGAACAAGTGAAGGATTTTCTATGGTTATTAAGAAATGTGGCATAATTACCTTGCTCAAAGGAATCTAAAGATTCACCAATCTTAAGGACATAAGGGTTATCATGAGAGGGAAAATTGATGTAAGTAGTTGATTCATTTAACATAGCTTGTGTTTTGGATGGGAGTGATCATTAGATATAGGAATCATTTGCACCCATGTATGTGAGAATAACATCATCATCTTGATATTGGATAGTGTTGATAGTGAGAGAGTCTCCATCAATCATTTCATGATGAGTGAGAGGAAGGGACCTTGTTTCCTTACCCTGATGATAGGTGAGAGGCCCCAAATGGATGACATTTATTGAAAAAAAATAGGAGGTATAGATACCTTTGATTTAGTAGGTGATGGAGGAGAAGAGGGTGGAGAAGGAGAGATTGGCCCTTTGATAATTTTAACATGAGAAGTTTTGGTGAGTTTAGTTGGTTCATCATAACCCACTCTATGCCTCTTTTTGGCATTTTAAATGGTTTTGGTAGTGGGATATTCAATGGGCATATGAACACCCTGTTCATAATAATGCAAACCAAATCCTTTCTAGGCACACCTATAAAGATAGGTGTGAGTGAAACAAGGATTGCAAAAGAAAGAGAAGTCATAGGTAAATGGTTATGGTGAAGAGTATGGATTGTTGATAGTGGGAGCCTGATTAATTCCCCCATATATGAAATTAGTTTGAAGGTTAGGGGGTCCATAAGGGATGACTATCCCAATACAAGGATCATAATTTAGGTGTATATGAAGATTTCCATACTCTTGTGGAGTATGGAACATGTTGAGTGTCAATAAATTATATTCTCTGAGTGACAAATGCTTGAAAGTTTCCTCCATGTGATCTTTGTCAAGAATTTATGTCATCCGTATTTTTGTAAGTGAGATAGTGGATCTTATGGAAGCTTCAAAAGTATAATATGGAGAAGATGATGTCTTTAATGGAATGAGAACATCATTGTGACTATAAGTCATGTTGCATGTTTTAAATTGAGGTAGGTTGGTGGGAATAACATGCACTTTCCCATTGTGCTCAAACTTGACACAATAGTGCAAAGTTGAGGGCACACATGATATAGCATGTATCCAAGGTCATCCAAGTATCATGTTGTATTATAAATCTCCCTCTACAACATAGAATACCTTAGGAATTGTTTGGGAACCTACATGGATATGTAAGATAATAGTGCCCATCATAGATGTTGTGGTATCATTAAAGGAGTGAAGCACTCATCGATTTGAAATATGCAGTTGTCAAGAAGAGCTAGTTGTTTGTAGGCATGGGTGGATATAATGTTAATACTAGCTACCCCATCAATCATGATGTTTTTGACATGAGTTTTATTGGTAAATGCATTGATAAAATGGGTAGAACCCTAATCCTTAGGGTGTTGAAGTATAATTTCAAAATCATTAAAAGAAATCAAGGAGATGAAGTTAAGAGAGATAACCAAAGCTATATGAGGATGGGGATCATTAGGTGTTACCTCAACTACTTACAAGGCACTAATACAATATTGATGGTGTTGGGATGAGTTTTGGATTAACTCATACAAGGACATTTTCATAGGAGTCTGGTGAAGTTGTTTCACCATCAAGCTTTCAATAACTTCTGAAGATGTTGTTGTTAGGACACCTAAGATGGAGATATTGGGATTTGGAGGAGTGTCTTTGGAGAATGGATGAACCCAATGAGTGGTGATATTTTCATTACCTTTATCCTTTTGATTTTGTGACCATGTGGTGACATTAACTATGTTGATCTGAAACATAGGTGAAGGAGGTGGTAAAGGGGGTATGACATCTTTAGGTTTGAATTTAGGTGGAACAATATGAGGAATTGTGGATGATAGAGGTGGAATAGAAGGAAGGTTAATGGGAGTATCAATAAAGAGAGTGTTGACATCGAAGTGTTGTCAAATAACTAATGTGAGAGCTTTACAACTCCCAGTATCATGTCTAGGTGAATGATGATATAGACATACTTGTATATCAATAAACCAAGATGGTTTTAGTCTAAGAGGGATATAAGGCTTAATGGGAGGAAGAGTTATTAAAAAAAAATTCAACAACTAATGTAGGAAAATCCCTGAGAGCCTACGAGTGGGCTAGCACTTGTTATGGTAATAAGAGTGGACACCTTCTTTAGTTTAGGAGTCATACGGGTGATTTTACATGGAACATTTTTAGGTGGTGGTAGAGTTACATGTTTTGTTGACACTTTATTAGTGTTAGGTATCATGGTGTTAGATGTGAAAGGTGTAATAGGTGGTAGGGGTAGTAGTGGAGGTAACTTAACCTTTTATTTTGCTTGGATTGGCAATATTCCAACTAAAGTAAAGGGGTGTGGTCCTAAAATTGATGGCAAAGTTGAGTGTGGAAGAGGGAAGGATCAATGAAATATAGGAAGCTTAACATTTTTATATAGTTCAAGCCACAAAACTCCAACTTATAGTTGGAGATTTAGATCTAATTTCACCTATGGATGAATTAGATTAGAGGCCAAACATATGCCTAAAGACTTGATCTGCTTTAATGTGGTAGATGCCTGCAAGGGTGAGGGCTCTAACATAGATGGATGAGCTTCTGGTGATTTTGGTGAAGAAGCTCTAACATTGTCAAAGACCTTGGGGTAAAGGGTAGTGAGAGGGTTGGTGGTAAAGGTTAACACTCATTGTGTAGGATAAGGATTTTTAAGTTAGTCCCAAAATGTCACATGATCTCACTTCATGGAGTTAAGAATTATAGACTTTTCACTAACCATGTGAAGGGTTTAGATGAATTTGACATAAGCCTTATGCTTACTTCTTTAAAAGGATGAGGTGATTGAGAAAGAGCAAAAATTTTAGTCTCTATTACCTAAGGCCAAAGATGAGTAAAAGCCACAACAAGGTCTTCTTAGATAGAGACAAGTTAAGAGGCATGGTCTTTCATGGGTGGAGGAGAGGTAGGCGAAGAAGGATCCTCAAGGGGCTAGAGCATAGGTATAATTTCTCCCTCAACATATGGGTGAGGAACAAGTAAAGTATGATCCTCCATAGGTAAAATAAGTGGTCAAATTGGTAGAATTGGAGTAGGTATAATAGGTATCTTGTCTAATGTAGGAGTAGATAACACTGAATCTTCTAGGTGCAAAGGAGGAGTGGATGGGGTACTACTTTCTATCAGTGGAGGAGAGGTAGGTGAAGAGGGTTCCTTAAGAAGGTATAACATAGGAATGATGTTACCCTTAACATGTAGTTATGGAATGGGTAAGGTGTGGTCCTCAAGTGGTAAGAGGATAGGTAACATTGGTATAAAAGGAACTGGCAATACAAGTTCCTCTGATGGCAAAAGGAGTGGTAAAGGAAGATCTTCCTCACATGGAAGTGGAATGGGTGAAATAGGCTCTTCTACCTATGGAGGAAGAATGGGAAAAATAAATGTCATAGATTATGGGGGAGGAGTAGGTAAAATGGGTGACTCTTGTTATGGGAGAGGTTAAACTAGAGGTAAAGAAAAGACCATATTAACCATATGGATATTATGATCACACGAGTTATTAGTCATGGTCTGAATAATATTTTGATATGGTGAATGGTTAGGAAAAGGCTATTTGAACACATCCATATTTTGATTAGTAGGCACATTAGGGTTATCTAACAAGAGATAACCCCTATCAAGAATATCTTGAATGATGCTCTTGAATGTTTTATAGTTATTAGAATTATGGCCTTTGACTCAATGGTAGCTGCAGAACTCATCCTCCTTGTACCAAGTTAGAATAGGATAGGAGGGGTAAAACTATATAGGATGCTTGATTTGATGAAGATTTATGGTTTTTTATTGAAATAGTTTTTCCAAAATAGAAGTATATGACTCCCCAGTGGGAGTGTATTGTCTTTTTTCATACCATTGTTGTAATTGCTTGGTCAGATTTTTGGAAGTCAAATAATTAGGTTGGTTTATGGTTGTGGAAGAAGTTGATTTAAAGATAACCACATTGGTAGAGCCTTTATATTTTTGGTTAGAAGGAGAAGTTTTAGAAGAAGAGGATTAATTCAATTTTGAATTGGAATTCTTACTACACAACTTGACTTTGTCTTCGTCTATAGCTCAAATCTTGAGTTTTCATGCCATTGTAAAGGCTTCATAAAATGTGAAAAAAGTTTGTACTCATAGTGTGGATTAAATGTGCTTAACACATACCCTTGAGAAGACCTCAATAAGCTCAGGTTGGGGTAAAGAGAAGGAGAGTCAATTGATTAAGCCTCTCCAATGAGTGACAAAATATGCAATAGACTCATCATCAAATTATCTAATAGAATAAAGGTATGTAATATAAATATTTTTAGAAATGTTAATAGAGAAATGGTCTAGGAATATTTATGTGAGTTGGGTAAATGAGAAAAGGGAGTGTTAATTTATAGAGCTATACCAATCTAGGGCAGCACCCAAGAGAGACATAGGGAAAGTGCAAAGTAATAATGCATCATCATGCCCCATTTAATAACAAGCATGTCTAAAGGTTCACAAATGTTGTTGTGGGTCCTTTTTACTCTAGAAATGAGTAAATTTAGGGAATTCACATTGGATTGGATAAGGGTTAATAGGAACATAAATATGGATGGAATAATTGCATATCTGATCATAAGATAACACATTCTTTGAACCTAACATGAATGTTTCTAGATTAGACATTTTGTCCATTAGAATCTTAATGAGGTTTGGAGGGGGATTGGTTTGGGAGATACACCTTAAGTTATAAGGAACTTGATAGGAAGTAGAGGGAGCATATGACATAAATTGTTAAAGTTGTGTTGATGTAACATAGGGATAATGAGTCATAGGCTAGGGGGAAGAAAGAAAAGGGGCATGTCCTATTGGGTTAGAGACTATGCTTTGATTGGATGTTGTTATTGTAAGTTGGGTTATTGGCATGGTTATAATAGGTGAATGGTGAGTCATAGCTTGGGTAATTATAGGCATGAGAGTAGATAGAATAGGTTCCACCAAAATATAAAATGGAGTGAGACTTGACTAAACTGCTTATGTTTGTGAAAGTAAGGAAGTAATGCTAGGGTTTAGGTAGGATTGGGTAGTTGGTGATGATGAAATTTGGATATTATTTATGGTTGGGTTACTTGTCAAAGTGGTGGTTTAAGTAACTATGGGGAAAATAGTGGAGACAATTGAAATTGAAGTTGTCTCCATTAGAGAAGTTAGCATACCATATAATGGGTCACTCAAAGAATTATGGGTTTAGCTCATGACAAGGTAATGTTGAATGGCTTCCACATTATGATCAAGAAATTTAGCAAAATATTGATCTCCTTTAGGAATAATGGGAGTTTGGTTGGGGCTAGGAGTATGATCTATATCTAAAGTATGATCCATGATAGAATCAACATCAAGAGAGGAAGGTGAAAGTGGTTTCTAGCTTGTATAATCAACAAGAATTTTGGCTTGGGATCACATCAATACCATGTAAGAAGTATAAATAGTCTTAATACTCTATATTAGTGATAGAATAAGGAAAATATAGATTTAGGTGCAAGTAAGTAGGTTGTTTTAGCTTGTTATTTTGAGCAAATTGAAATTACATAGTCATCGACATCAGTCACTTGACCAATGTCAGTAGTTAAAGTCTATCAATGTCGATGGGATTAATTGATGTCGATAGGCTAGAGTCTACCAACGTCAATAGGATTAATCGATGTCGGTCACTATGATATCCTAAGAGATGGAAAATCCAATGTTTTTGAGACCTAGAATTAGAATCTAAGTAAAATAAAGGATGTAAGAGGTCTGCATATGGACAATGAACACTAAAAAAACTTGATATAATAGGTTATACAACTTGAGTCTTATAAAAGTGTTGATTTTGTAAATTAAGGGAAAAGTGTCCTTACCAACTCCAAAATATTGAAGGCAGTAGAAAACTAGAAAAAGAACATACAACCAAAAATTATTAACTCCTAGAGATTAATTTTAGTCTCGTGTTGGCTTATGTCTTAATCAATTATTGAGAAGAGAATTTGGTTACTGAAGGTACTAGAAATAAATCTAGAGCTAGTTTCAGGGTAGTTTTGGTTCTCAAGAGGAAATTTGTGTTAGACCAAGTACATGGATTTTTATAGGAGCTTACTCCCCACACTTCATAGACATGAAGCTAAGCCATAATACTTAGAAAAAATATACCTTCTACCTAGAGTTTATACTCCACTAGAGAATAGAGTGGGTTCTCCCCTTAGTGGTGAAATCCAAGTAAGATTGTTAGGTAGGGTAAGGTGATACACCAAGTGATGAAATCCTGATGGGTCTTGTCTTAGGTGAGTTTAGATGTTTTTTTTTTGTGAGTGTGATCTGGTTGTGTAACATAGTTTTACTATGATTCATTCATAATGCTTATAATTAACTAGGTGAGCTAATATGTAACAACCAAACAATGAAGTGTAGTAAGTTTTAAACCCAAATCTAAAGTGTTTAGATTCAAATGAAAATAATGATGAAATAAGAGAAGAAAATGAAATTCACTATCCTAATGTGTATGAAATAAATAAATAAAGAAGATATTCTTATAACTTATAACAAAAATAATAAGTTGCTTTTAGAGGCAAAAGGAAGAGAAGAGTGGCAAGGGAGAAGAAATTTCAGTTTATTGCCCTTAAACAAAAAATAAAATGTTAAATATTTAACTTTGAGGGAGAAAAGAAGGAAAAAGTGCAAGGAATGAAATTTTTACTATAATGCACCTATATGAACACTTAAAACAAGCAATGAACCCAAGGAAGACTCTAAGGTCCCACCAGGCATGCCAGGAATGTTTCACTAAAATTTGAATCTATTTAATGTTTAAGGAGAAATAGAGATTAAAGGTAGGGATTAGAGATTAGAGAGAACACAAATTGGTTGAACATCATATCCAGATGATGTTGAGCACTCCTCTTTGGTTGGGGAGGACTACCTATGAATAAGAAAGTACTACCACCAAAACTATTTGTTAGCAGATATATGAGTGGGCTAACAAGCTATGCGCTTGTTCTTGAAAGTGTCAAACCTCATTAAGGATGATGGTCCACTTTTAAAAAAAAATGGTAATGAATAACAAAATGAAAGAGAGATTAAGAGATAGATAATCATATCATTCTTGTAGTCTGAGTGTAACATAGAGTGACATAGTATAGGTAATGTGAGTTATTGATATTTTTGGAGATGGTTGAGGTATACTCAGGGAGGTTAGGGGAAATACGTATTCACTAATGTTAGTTAGTCCACTAATGTTGGTAATCAAATATGTACAATGTTGATTATATGACTGACATCAATTATGTGATTAATGTTATTAGGGGTAGTAGGTCCTTAGGGGGTTGTAAGAGGCTCTTTTGAGTTAGGAGGTGGATTTTGGTCATGTTTATGAGGTTGGGAAGAGTCATAAGGGAGTGTGTAAGACTCAAGTGGGTCTAGATAGAAGGTTGGTATGTTTGGAGTAGAGAAAAATAGGTGAAGGAGTTTTATAACTCCTCTATAGGGAGAGTCAAGATGTTCATGAAATGATAAACAATATAATGTAAAGTAATTATAAAATGACTATTTAAAGGAATTAACAAAATACAAAGATATAATTAGCTAATGAAATGGATGAACTATGGGTGCTAGATAAATAGCTTTGGTGAGGCATGTTGAAGTAATAGGTGAATAGAAAGACAAGTGTGTGTTTTCAATTTAAAAGAATCCAAGATCTATGTAGTATATCAATTCTTGATCTAAACTAATTTGGTACAAATTAATGGTAAGCCTGAATGTAGAAAGTTGAATGCCAAAGCCTGTATGTGAGTAATTGAGTTTTTTTAATTTTTGCTGACTTGAACATCAGTATGGAGTTTGGCTTAAGTAACTTATGTTGATGATCTTACCAATGTTGACCATGGGTTGGCTGATGTCGATGGCATGAGAATAGGTAAAAGGGCTACTTTTAGCCTATTTTCTATTTTTTTCTCATGCCAAGTGTAGTATCTATTAGGAAATGGTAGAAATGCAAGGTTAAGAAGGATGTAGTTAGTTAGGAATTCATTTTTGGGGTGAGAACAAGTCATGCGTAGTTAGGATTAGGGGACTAAGTCTTAAGGTGACTCAAAGGGTAAGAATTATTCTTAGGATGAGGTGGAAAAGTAAGGTGGCATAAGTAGTGTTTAATTAACTTAATTAAATATTTTAAATTAATTAAATGTGTGAGGGGTAAAATCATGGGTTAGGAAGGTTAATTGTTAAAAAAGGGCTCAAGGGGGGGTTTGACATAGGGATTTATGCACGTGTGTGATGTAATTTTTGTGTCTATAGTAACCTTATTCCTCACCCACCCCTCATTAATAAAATTATCAAACATATCCAAAAGGAACCTCTTCTACCTTTAATTTATAATATCAATATATGAGGTATCACACCTACCATCACCTACAAGGGGTTTAACAATTGCATGTTTCACTTAAAGACATTTAATAACCTCTATAAATATTGGGTAAAAATCAATACCTTTGATTTTACCAAGATATTAGATTAAAAAACTCTCATGGGATGGTTTAGATTAGTACAATCAACTAAAAACCCATTCTATCATTAGCTTGGAATGTTTGGTTAACTCCCTAGTACAAGAGTTTTAAAATAGTGATCTCCCTGAGAATAGATTAGCTCAAAACTAAAATGGCACAATATTTCATCAAATGATAGAAGAAATTGTTCAAAAAATGTGAGCATAATATGGGGGATGATAACCTCTTGCACCTATTCATTAATTATCTCTACCCCAATTTATAATATTGAGTTAGGAATCTCTCTCCAAGAACTTTAGAATAAGCCTTTAACCAAGCTAAGTGATAATATTTTCTCATGCACCAATTTGGACCATCTCAGCATATTATGGGCACTTGCATACTCATTAATAAAATAAATTTCCATTCTAGCAATGATGGCATTATTGATAACTATGAAAATATTCATAACATTCAAGAAATTTCTCCATAAAAAACTCTATGGAGCATGCTTCCCTCCAACTAACACTCTCACTCCTACATATTCTCAACCTAAAAATATTAATGTCCATAAACCATTATCCTTAGATGAGATTCAAAAGTATCTTCCAAGGCCTCTACCATGATATATTGACCCAACTCATCTAATTAAAATCATGGTATGATTTGAATAAATTTTATTGGTTTCGTGAAGGTTGGGGCCACTCTCATGAGACTTCTAGACAATTGCGTAATCTATCTATGGATTTTTTTCTTGGCCTAAAATTTGATCATGAATCACTCATTCACTAATGAAAACAATCATATGAAATTGCTTTTAAATCCCAAGAAATTTGAAATAAAATCCAAGATTTAAATCAAACTAATGCTCATATTTATATATAAAAATATCCTCTTCCCAATCATCAAGATAGCAATGACAAGCCTACTCCTTATATAAATAATATTGAAATCATTATAGAGCTCATTCTTAATGAATAAAATGTGGTAAAAATGACTAACATATGAAGATTATTTGCTTTTATCGACTCTATTCCAACACCCATGCATAAAACCTATCAGACATTCTATGTCATTTAAAAATACTTATCCATCTCATCTCATGGAGTTGTGGTAAGAGGACCTTATAACCTTCCAAGAACTAGTTTCAACAACTCAACTAGATCATACCTCTCACATTATCTATACTCTTCACCTAACATTTACACATCTGGATAATGTTCCCCAACCTTCCAATAATATTTATCCAACACAATCACAAGAAATAACTCAATAAACCATACCACCACAGAAAAATAATCAAGCTATTTTTCCTCAAAATAAACTAACTGCATCTTACCAACACAAGTTTAGTTATATGTCCAACCCTCCTTTAAAGAAGATCTTACAACATCATGTGCCTATATCTAGTAATCCCCCTATGGGCTATGATAAATGGGACACCATTGCAGAAATTTATCACCTCCTATATCAAATACCTTTCCTTTAATTGATGCAAACTTTCCCCATCACTGAAATCATTTAATATAATTACTATTTGAAAAAAAATCCCTCATCCTTCTATAGTAGGATGTGAATCTACCTTGTTTGGGTATGAAGAAATTAAACAATAAAAAGAGATGTCCATACATGTTGATAAAAAAATAGACACGTATATTTCCCTTAAGTTTATTATTGCTTCTGTGATTCTAGATAGGATTTTTCTTCATGCAAATGATCCTCTTTCATTCATTAGTGTCCAAATCAGCCATATCTAAGTTAAGCATGACTTGATTGATGAGGGTATAGGTACTTATATTTCCTCCCTCAATTTCATTAAAACTCTTGGATACTCCACATGTAATCTCAAGTCCACATGTATCACATGTCAAGGCTATGATAGAAGGCAAATGTCTCCTCTAGGTTATGTGTGGCCTCCCATTACCATCCCTTCTATCATTGCCCACATGAAAGTTAT
This sequence comes from Torreya grandis, assembly GCA_037957365.1. Taxonomy (NCBI): domain Eukaryota; kingdom Viridiplantae; phylum Streptophyta; class Pinopsida; order Cupressales; family Taxaceae; genus Torreya; species Torreya grandis. The sequence goes on along the minus strand of JARHVA010000278.1, from coordinate 792,727 downwards.
GATATTTAATTTTTCCACTCTATTATAACATATTACTTAGTAGAACTTATACTCATTGTATGAGGTCAATTAGCTCAACCATATGCCAATGTATCAAATTCACCCCTAATGTGATATTTATAAGATTCAAGGAGATACAAACCCTAAAATTTTGAATAATTCCTAGAACATGGTGTCTTTAAAATTCCTACCCTTGAACCTTGTCCTAACATCCCATTTAGGGAATCTCAAATATTTGATTATCTTATCAATTCTACCTAAGGTTATAATGATCAAGTTGAAATCATTAGGAACATAACACCTAAACACCTAGATTTTAATGATGATGAGCTAGATGAGATAAGCCTCAAGATCAAAACATTTGATCTATCCCCTCATATCATCACCCAAATTCCTCCCTCTTTGCAACCTCAATTCCATCAACATCCTATTTATTATATACTTTTGGTATTAACTAAGATTATACATTATATTCATCATGTGTCTTTTGATTATAAGGTCATGCCTACATGTACCATAGACTTGCATACCCCTGACTATGATGGCATTTATACTTTAGATGGCCCATTTATAAGAGGACTTGTCTAAGATAGAAATTCCAAGATTATTTTATATTATACTTATTTATTTTAGTATTTTAATTCTTCTTATAGCATTCATTCCTTCATAGTGCCTAATTTAAGTATTTTTCCTATTTTTCACAAGGTAGAGATAAAGCAATCACATGATACACCTCCAATTTCAATGGATATTATTAGAAGCATGAGCCTCATATTATCTCTGATCCTAATTTACCTTCAAATGATCCTATTCTAATTTTTATTTTATCCCCTTGTTCTATTGGTGATGGCATTCTTCCTTTGTTATAACTTGATCCCATGACTACCCAATGGGTCGATCAACCTTATTATGATAGTAATAAAGTTTTTAGTCATTATACTAGATACTACCAATGATATTAGTCACCCTTAGATTTTATTTCTACATCTTCTATTAGTAGGCCCCCAAAGTCTACTAGTAAGTGTCTCTATTTCTTAATAATATATTGACACATTGTGTCCCACCATTACTTAGCCCAAATACAATGCTATACATCTTACTAATTTTTTACTTGAGTATATACCTAAATATGTGGAGGTATATTACCTTTGGCACCAGTATAGTACCCATCATATTGATCATTATCATATTCTCCACCAACACCTTCATGATCACTTATGACAAGCCTACTCCTATAAATAATGGTGAAAGTATTATAGACCTCAATACTAATGAAGAAAATGTGGTATATATGACTAACATGCAAAGACTATTTGATTTTATAAACTCTAATCCAACACCATGCATAAAACCTCTCAAATAGTCTGCATCATTTAAAATATTTATCTATATTATCTCATGGCATTAGGGTAATAGTAACTTATAACCTTCCAAGTACCAGATTCAATAACTTAATTAGATCATACCTCTCACACTATCTATACTCTTCCCCTAACATATACACATCTAGACAGCATTACCCAACCTTTCAATAGTATTTATCCAAACCAATCATAGTAAATACCTTAATTAATTATCTTACTACCTCAAAATAATCAATCTATTTATCCTCAAACTAAACCAACTACATCTTACCAACACAAGTTTAATTACATATCCAACCGTCCTTCAAAATATTTCTTGAAACATTATGCACCTATATCTATCAATGCCCCATGGGTTATGATGAATGGGACACCATTGCATAGATTTATCATCTCCCATATCAAATACCTTTCATAAAATTGATCAAACTTCCCCCATCACTAAAACCATCTTATACAATTACTATTTAAAATGAACATCCTTCATCTTCCTCTAGTAGGGCATGAATCTACTTATTTTGGGTATGAAGATACTATACTTCAACAATACGAATAGATGTCCATATATGTTAATAAAACAATAGACACTTATCTTTCCCTTAAGTTTATTATTGCTTCCATGATTCTAGATGTGATTTTTTTTCATGAGGATGATCCTCTTTTATTCATTGGCATCTAAATTATCCATATCCAAGTTAAGTATGGATTGATTGATGAGGTTTTAGGTACTTACATTTCTTCCCTCAGTTTCATTAAAATTCTTAGATACTCTACATGCAATCTCAATTCCATATGTAACACATATCAAGGCTATGATATAAGGAAAATGCCTCCTCTAAGTTATGTGTGGCTTCCCATAACTATCCCTTTTGTCACTGTCTATGTGAAATTTATGATCATTAAATTTCCCCTCTACTATAACATATTACATAGTAGACCTTAGACTCATAATATGAGTATTTTTGCCTCATCCACATGCCAATGCATCAAATTCCCCCATAATGTACAATTTATAAGATTCAAGGAGACACAAACCCATATAATTTTGAACAATTCTAAGATCATGGTATATTTAAAATTCCTACCCTTGAACATTTAATTAACATCCCATTTAAGTAATCTCAACTCTTTAATTATCCTATCAATTCTACCTAAGGTTATAAATGTCACTCGAACTCATTAAGAACATAACACCTAACCTCTTATATTATGATGATGATGATGATGATGATGATGATGATGATGATGATGATGAGCTATATGAGATAAGCCTCAAGATCAAAATTTTTGATCTATCCCATCATATAATCACCCAACTTACTCCCTCTTTGTAACCTCAATCCCATCAACCTCTTATCAATGATATACCTATGGTCTTAATTAATACTATACATTCTATTCATCATGTAAATTTTGATGATAAGGTCATACCTACATGTACCATTGAATTGCATACATCTAATTATGATGGTGGTTATTATTTAGATGATCCATTTTAAGGAGAAATTGTCTAAGCTCTAAATGTAAATATTCTTTGATATTATACTTATTTATTTTAATCTTTTCATTTTTCATATAACATTCCTTCCTTTATAGTGCCTAATTATAGTATTTTTCCTATTTTTCATAGGCTAGAGATAAAGTGATCATATGATACACCTCCAATTTTAATGGATATTATTAGAATCATGTTCACAGATCATGCCATGACCATTCCTTATTATTTCACTAGATACTAGGATCCTTCTAGTTTGTTTCCCCTAGAGATGCTAGCTACTTGTCATATTCTCCACTAACACCTTTGTGATCACCTTCTATTAATACCTCCACTAGCTATTCCTCCTTCCATAGGTCACCCACACAATAAGGATCCTCTTTATTTTCCCGTGGTACCTCCTTCCTCACTTATGGTTCCTTCCCCACCTATGGTTCCTTCTTCACCCATAGTTCCTTTTCTATTGGTGGTACCTCCTCATCCTTCATATACCATTCATCTTTTAACATCTATTCCTCTCCTTGAGTACTCTATGTAAAATATCCCTCATGAGCATGATCCTTAAGCTACCCATAAATTTTCTATTGAGGAGATTCAAATAGAGGTCTTTGCATAACTTTATATGAGGATTGATGAGACTTTGGCTGCCATTAGGATATTGTTTCAGATGTCATGGATAATATTTATGGGTAAATTTATCAGTATTTGTGAACATGACATGGTGTTATTTTCATTTTTTCCTCATTATTATTTTGGATTGGACTTGTGATCCACTTTTATATATCTTATATCATTTGACTATGTGTCAAATTTGGTTTCACCTATCTATTTCACATGGATATTTATATTATTATTTATGTGTTTTATATTGTTTCATTATGTTTAATTTTTATTATGGGTTATTTTTATTATTTCCTTGATTGCACACTTATGTTTATGGTTTCATTTCTTTCATGGATTTCTTTTATTTTCCAACAATTATTTGTTATCTTATCTAAAAAACTAAAATAATTATTATTATGACTTGGTTATACTAACCTTGATCCCCTTGGTAATATTTATTTACCATATGATCATTTAGTAAACAAGATGTCTCATTATACTCTTATGTTATTGATATACTTTGGATCTCCCTTTATTCCTATATATTTCTTTCACACACTAACCATACATACGATTAAAAATTGAAATTACACACTGGTTTAATCATAGATTTTGATACATAGCTTCCCTTAACCAAAGTTTAAATCTCATTCATGTGTATCACTTATATCACTCATGTTGGTCATTCCAAATTAGTATGGAGGAGGAATCATAAAATCCATAAAAAAATAAAAGCTACTCTATTTTAAAAAAAGGCAATGATACAAAAGGAAACATATAAATTCAAAATTCAAATCACATTAAAATACATGATTCATAGCACATGTCCTTTTTCTAATCAAAGATAAAAATCTAAATTTGGCATCATGATAGAGTCAAGGCCCATTGGGGTACAATAAGCCATTAGATTAGAAAAGGAGAATAAAAAAAACTTTAAGTGCTACATAATTTCTCACACAAGCACCTAATCATCACAGTAGATCGATGACTCTATAAGACATCCTAAGGAATGGGGAACATGTTGTGGGAAGGTAGGCCCATTTTAATTTTCTTATTCATATAACTAGAATGAGTTGACATAAATATCTCACTTATTTACCTATATAACTTTATGCTTATTGTGAACATGTATCCTTTGTATTTTGATGGTCACTAGACTCTTAATGTCTCTCCTTTTTACCTAGTATGGCTCATGTTTCCTAAGGTCTTCTCATAGATGCCTATTTAATTATTTTTACATTCATTATTTTATTCTAATAGTATTAATATTTCCCCTTGAGAAATATTGTTTTGTTCACTAATCATTCCACCTAGGGTTTCCCTTTGTGATTTGAAATATAAGACCATGTATAGGACCAAGCTCTCTTCACAAATGACCATAATAAAACATTTCCTTATTACCATTCACCTTATTGGTGTTCCCATTATGAGTTGTAGTGTAAGACCATAGATAAGACTAGGCCCTCCTCATAAATTACCACATTAAAAACATCTTTTTAATCAATCCCATAGTTGTTTCTACCTTATTAGTCTTCCTTTTATGAGTTAGAATATAAGACCATAGATAAGACCAACCCCTATTAGTGTAGGCATTTTCCCACCTAGTGGTTTTATCTACACATCTTTTTAGCTTACTTAGGCTAGTTAATTAGGTCATTAGGGGTCATTTAGCTTTAAGTGAATTATAATTTTGAATTAGGGTTTTACTCTTTTGGTGACCTAATTTCACCCTATATGTACTTTCTTCTTCTAAGTTGGTTAATGCAAAGATTTCCTTTGTGAAATTTTCTTGTTTTGGAGCTCTCATTCTACCTCTACAAGAATTCAAAATTACTGCATACTCATTATTTAGAGATCTTTGCAAACTCTAACATGGTACAAAAGTTTTCCTCATAGCCTCATGCATTTGTCTCCTTTGGTATGATCCTCCTGCATTTTCCATATCTAGTTTTATCCTTTCATGGCCACTTTTTGACCTTAGAGGCATGATTTTTCTCTACCTCAAAACTCATGAAAAATGACCTTAGATATAAAATCTAGTTGCATATTCCTTTTGGGTTTTTTGAAGAGATGAGAAAAAGCAAAGCATAAGGCTTTTAATAGTAGAGAGAGAAATCATAGCAAAAAAAATGATGAGAAGGGTGAAAATCTTTCCACCTCGAAATTAGACAATGTGACCTCTTCTTCCAATCATAAGCCTAAGAAATATTGGATCAAATATGGGCATTGCTCAGGTAAGCATGATGAGAGTAAATGTTTAAAGAAACAAATTGACCACCTTACTAGCCATCTTATTTAGAATAAAATAAGTGTTTTAGGTTCTATCAAACCATTTGCATCAACCCATGAATCCACTAAGGCAAACAACTCTAGAAAAGAAAAGGTAAAAGAGAATAATAATGTGAAACAAAAGGGAAAATATTTAGTTTTAATTATTCCTCCAACTCCTCCTACATGGGTCATTGACTCTAGTTATTCACGTCACATGGCCTCTTTATAGATTGAGTTTAGTTCTTTGGAACCATGTGAAATGTCCTCTATACAACTAGGTGACAACACTTCTAAAAAACTTATCGGAAGAGGGTCTATTGAAGTGAGTAGTGGAAAATTAAATAATGTTTAAAATGTGCACTCACTTTCAACTAATCTCCTGTCAGTCTACCAAATCACTCAACTTGGTCTGAGCATGCGAGTTGAATTCACTCCAAATTCAGTGTACATAAAGGAGTTGCATAGTGATACTATTTTTGCTATGGGAATGGTCAATCATTAGGCTTAAATATATAGATTCTCATAGTTTTATTTTGACTCTCCCCCAAATTCCTCTTCAAACTTGCCTATACCTATTGACACTTTTGAGCTTGAACATTTTTTTGATATTGACAACTCTTCTTTTGTAGATGACTACAACAGTGAAGTGGACACACCTCCACCATCTCCTTATCACCTTCTAGATATTCAAGAGTTAGTTCCTGATCCACTAACCTTTAGTTTACTTTTGAAATTATAGGGAAATGGTCTACTTATCTAGGATACATTAGACATCAGGTAGTCTATTCCATAGTTATAGATAATTTCATAGGCCTTCTTTGCCTCTACTTCTAGTGCACCATCTTTGCATAAAGTAGTTGGTCCATCTACCTCATAGTAGGAGAATCATTCATTTCATAGGAATTACACCTTGGTTTAAGATCCATCAAGCACTTAGTAGACAAACTCACTATTTCAAGGTGAACCACTCTTCACTGCATCTATTTCTAATTCATAGTCACTTTTGAGCATTCCTTTGGGGGACACTGTGTGGCTAAAATCAATTGTAAACCTTAGTGGGGCTTTTTAGCTCTCTTTTCTTCTTTTCTCTCTTTTGGGGAGGAGTTTTTTTCTTATGGGTTTTATATTTTACCTCAGTTTATGAGAGTTACATTATGTTTGGGCACCTCATCAGGCCTCATTGTTAGCACCCAATTCTTCTACCCACCTAAGCTATGCTTCAAGGAGGGTATTAGTGTAGGCATTTTCTCACTTAGTGGTTTTACCTACACATCCTTTTAGCTTACTTAGGTTAATTAAGTCATTAGGGGTCATTTACCTTTAAGTGGGTTCTAATTATGAATTAGGGTTTTACTTTTTTGGTGACCTAATTTCACCCTATATGTACTTTATTCTTCTTCTAAGTTGGTTAATGGAAACATTTACTTTGTGGAATTTTCTTATTTTTGGAGCTCTCATTGTGCCTCTACAAGAATTCAATATTACTGCATGCTCACTATTCAGAGATGTTGTCAAACTCTAACACTCCTCATCAAATATTTCAATAATTGAAATATTAATATAACCAAGTCATAATGAAATTATATGTGTCAAATTTGAGATAAGTAGCATTTGATTATGAGTTACACATCATTGACATACTTCCCATCTTGATTTAGTATGTTTTATGCTTATTGCATAAGTATTTCACTTTTCTCTTCTTATTTTCTAATTGTGTGTATGCTTATAATCATTTTATTAAAATTTTCATACTTCACAAATTGAATTATGTTTTTATATTTTTTGTCTTTCTTTTCATACTTCCCACCTTGATTTAGTATGATTGATTGACTTAATTTTTTTATTTTTATACCATTGGTTTTTCATGTGTCTTCTATTTTATTACAATTTTTTCATACTTCCCAATGTGATACAATGAGATTTTTGTTTATTTTAATTTGTTATAATATTTTACATGGTTTAAAAACATTTGTTACTCTCATTTTTACCATCTTTGGTTTATTATATTTAGTCATCTTCTATTTTTACACATTTCCCATCATGATATAGTGTGTATTATATTTGTTTTGATTAATTATACTTTTCCAAATCATTTTTGCCTTTTTATTTTTAACCATGCATGCGTATCACATAAATATAGAAAAGAAATCATACATCACATATTTCTCATAACATATACAGCAAAAGATAAATACATATGCTAGAAAGGAAATATATCCATTCATCTACATCCAAATCAAATCAAATCCAAACTCATAATATCAATGAATTATCGACATTAATATATATATATATATATATATCTATGTGTGTGATGTGTTTTATACAATAAAAAGTAAAAAATACAATAGTTATAGGTCTAGGGCTATGCTACATCCTATCTATCCTATGGCCTAGCCATGCTACCCATCAACCCTTATGGTTGACCCCTATGAATAGTGTACTATAAATAAGAAGTCTGAGATATCAATCCAATAACATATCCTTATAGATTATCCACCTAATCATGTACCTATCATATCTAGGTGGTAGTCATCATGTGTGCATCTCCCTCCTATACTAGAGCCTGTTAGACTTGTGCCTCTCTAGTTCTAACCCCTATCAATGGTTGTGACCCATCACCATGTGCCCATAGTTTCCTTGTGACCTTTTCCACTAGTTTATACCAACCTACCTGAGCTAGGGAAAATGACACCTTAGTGTCATCTAACATAGTAGGGTTTTATTGTGCCAGCAGCCCATCTAAAATGTCATGGTGTCAATCCATAATAAGTGTTCCCCATCTACCCTCCTCTATCAAAGGATATACAAAACTAAAAACTAGATAGACATCAAATCACACACACACACAGATATATATATATATATATATATATATATATATATATATATATATATATATATATATCAAATCATTTATCTATCATAATCATATTAAAACTAATGATCTATTTAAAAAACTTAAACCAAATTTAAAACATTTCTCCCTAGTGCTGGTGTCATTGATCATGGTCTCCCCATTTGATCACCCACCAAGCACCTCCTCCATCAACTAACTTTGCACTAGTAAAAATCTAGGAGTCACCACCTAATCCCATGATGGTTATCTCCTTAGTGGTATCTCTATGGACCAAATGTGTCCTCGAGATACCAATGGATCCCACCATATAATAACTAGTGCCTATGCCTCCTTGCATTGATGGTGACACTATCTTTGATGAGATCATGGTGGCTTATTTTGCCTCTACTATAGTACTTGCTATGATCTTACATCCACATCCATATCATTTCCTCTTCTTAGCCCTAATATCATGCTCAAATAGCACATAGTCTAGCACATCAAGGCTTGATCACTTCTATCTTCATAGGTACCCCTCTACCTTCTCTCCCTTTTGAATCTTTAGCATGTCGTGCCCAATAAGCAAGTACTACTAAAAGAGTCACTATATTGGTAAGTCCTAGATAAATAGGTATGCAAGCCAATGGATGAGGATCCACCCATGAAGTATAGTGGCCCATGATATACACATGTGCAAACCTTGTCATAATTGTAAACCAACTAGGCCATATCATAGTGATATGTGTGTAGGGATGACACATTATCTATCCTCATGTGATAATATATAGGGATGAAACATGGGTCATGACCCAAACTACATGGTTTTACCTCTATTATATGACTCAAGGCAACCTATTATCAACTAAATGGGGTAACCCAACTAACTGACACATAGGAAACCTCTCATATATTTATGCGTGAAGAAAAATCACTAGTCTCATTATCTTCTATCCTCTAGAAAACATCCCATACATATCATGCATGAGCTAAACCTAGATGATAAAACCAAAATTAGAGAGTAATCCCTGATCTAATATCAAATGGCATAAGGCTATCACGTAAAGTGTTAACTTACCATATGATTTGTGAAATAGAACTTATGTTGTCATAAGTCTTAACACTACCTTTCAAATGTCTAAAATGGATGCAATATATACATTAAACAAGTTCACCCTCAATTTGGGGAAGATCTTATATGAGCTTATATCCCACTAGGATATTTATTGTCTCTCATTATCTGAATCTAGTATATCCATGATCATTGGTGTCCCACCTATCAGAAGATCAATAAATGCATGGATGTCCTCTAGACTAATAGCCACCTCAATGGTGTCCCCACCCACCTCTGATCAGAAAGTGTTGGTTAACCATTCTCATGTTCCTAGGAACATGACAATGATATCAAAACTTAGTAGGATCAATCTCATATCCATAATTATACCAAATATAAAGGCAACCAGTTGAGCCCTCTCTACATCAGTTAACCACTTGAATAAATCTGGTAGCCATGACTCATCCACTAGGTGCCAATATCTTTGGCATCTCTATAAAATATCAAATAATAGAATATGCATTATATCTTGATGTCATAATAATTAAAATATATTCTCCAAAATTCATAAATTAACTACTTCATCAACTTGTTTGACTTGGTTTCTTAAGTTTTTTATTTTGCTACACAATCAACCCACTTGATACTAAATTATACTACATTGACCCACTGGTACATAGTCAGCCCTTTTATTTTAGATTGTATTAGTCTATTTGATACTAAATCAACCATTTTCCAACTTTAGTAGACTAAATTATCCCTCTGGTACACAATCATCCCCCATTTAATAAAATAAGTTAGTCACATATTACCAACTACATTGTCTAGAGGGTACTATGTCGACCATATTCCCATTTTAAACAATGTTATCCTACTATTATGTAGTGAGCCACCTTTAGCAATACTATGTTATATTAATACTATGTAGTTGGCCCCTATTTCCCTCTCACCTTATGAAATGATTTGACCATGTCAACTTTGTTCTTTATCTACGATGATTTTTTGACCATTTACCATAAATTCCTTAGGTATCTATTGGTCCTATCATTTCCTACCCAATACCTCATTCTACCCCTAGTCAACTTAAAAGTTTTCTAGGGTCAAATTTAGTGACTATATTTTACTTATCACTCAATTTTATATATTTAGCTCAATTTCAAATAAAATTACTCAAAAAATTTGAAGTTCATATTTTCTTACCTATTTATACTAGCTACATTTTCTTTGCATCCTTCCCATCGTAACTATTATCTCCTCACCATGGTCATTCTTTAGACTCAAAATGGGCCTCTCAGAGGAATGTTTTCATAGAACAATAAAAATAACAAATGAATTATTTTTCACCCTATTTATATTTATTATTAAAAATTATTTAACTGTCGAATATTTATAACTAGATTCTATTTTTGACCTTATCTTTGTTTTTATTAGATATTTTTCTAAACCAAAAGATGTTTTTGAATCCTAACATCGTAGAGAATATTTTCACATATTACATGTATATTTTGTAAAAATTTCAAATTTTCACTAATTTCTATACGTTCACCTAGTGTTCCCTACATTAAACACTTTCACATGTATTTCACTTCTTTTCTTATATACAACACTAAGGTAAGTACAAGTACATGTTTTTCAATTTGTACTTTCATTTATCTTATTTTATTCTTACTTCAATTTATTCAACTTTAGTATTATGTGTTGCTATGTTCTTTTCCCAAAGCACCATCCCATGTTGCACCTACGTGACACATGATGAACTTCAAGTGGGGCATATGTATACACATAATATTTTCAAACCTTATCAATTACTGATTTTTTTAATCTTTTAATAACCCATCAAGTTTCAATTTCTCTGAGTGCATGCCTTAAAGGGTACATTAGGAAAGGGGTCGATAGACCATTGGTGCTTCACATGATTATTTTTCCCTATATTACCACTTGATATATACACAACCTTCTCATATGTACTTTCTTGAGATTTGACACCTCACTTACACTCTTCCAAGTAATTCACCACCTTATTTATCCACTTCCTAAGGCTAGAACCCTTTTTGATAGTTTACAATACAATGTTAGCCTAGGATAACCCTGTATTTAATTTGTTAAAAACATGTTAGGGTTTACGTTAGCCTTGGTTGACCTAGACTGGGACCTAACTTTTATCAAATAATTACATAGAGTCAAATTAGGTTGAACATGTTAGCTAAAATTTTGAAAATGGTTAGGTTTAGATTCAACTATATATACACATCCAATTTTTATCATTTATGAGGAAGAGAAGAAGAATATTATATTACATATATGTTTATCGACCATTAGAATTGAGGAGCATAGCCTAGGGTTTCAATAATTTCTTTGGAGATATGAATCTTGTCTTCTGGAGAATTCTTTTGGATGCATAGTGAAGTTGTGTAGCTTAGAGCTAACTTGTTCTTATTATCCTTACATACCAAAACAACCTCTTATAAAACACCTTGGCCAAGGGAGAGATTGAGGCTTGGAAGGTTTGTATTCAAAGGTAAGTATTCATAACTTTGTTACTCCTTTGTAAGAGTATATATATTAGTATTTATACTTCTCTACCATGCATTAGGATTTCTTATAATTTAACTTGAGTATATATATATATATTCTATGCATGTTTAATTTTTATGTTTATTACCTCCACTTTATGCCACAATCTTAGTGAGAATTAGATTAAATTTTAATTTACTTTGCATATAATTAGTGAATATGAGATCGTAAGACCTATCTAAGGTTATTTCATGGTGTTTCTTGAATATAGGCTTTAGAACCCTCTCTAGTGATGTTATTATGGTAAGAGCGAAAGAATGAGTAGGAGATACATAGGATCCATAGGATCAATCTAGGAGAAAGAACCCACAACAAATAACCTGCAAATAATATCAGAGAATAAAATAAATTTCTCACACCTAAAAAATAGGTGATAATCCTATAAATTGTTTGTATTCTCTCATTAATCTCTCATTATTTTCTCATAGATTTTAAAGTATTTATAATACAAATAGTTTGTTTTATGACAACAAACTATTTGTTTTGACATACTACGAACAAATATATTGTTGAGAGATTCTCAACAATAAAACAAATTAACCTAGGTAAATAAAACTAACCCTAGGTAATAAATAACTTACCCTATTAACCCTAAGTAAGCTTAAATATTCATTATTCTAACACCCTCCCTTAAGTGAAACATAGGGAGAATGACAAACAAATATGGGTCCCAGCTACTAGGCCTGATAAGGTACCCATGTACAAACAATTCAAAATATATGAAAAATAAAAGGACTTCATGGGAAATCCCCCCAAGGACAACTTCCTTCACCCCAAGCATCACTCGCAACTGAAGATAGTGAGGAGAAGCCAAAGGTTTAGTGAAGATGTCTACAATCTGCTCAGTTGTAGGCATAAACTCCAAAGAAAGAACTTCATCCTGAATAAGATATTGAATGAAGTGCATGTGAATATCAATGTGTTTTGTCTGTTGATGCTCAACAAGATTATGTGAAATAGAAATCACACTTTGGTTGTCACACCAAAGAGTAGTAGGACCCTACTATGTGAAGCCAAACTCTCCAACCAACTGCCAAAGCCAAAGTGTCTCCTGACTAGCTTTGACAGCACCTCAATACTCAGCCTTAGTAGAGGGCAATGCAATAGCAGTCTATTTTTTACATGCCCAAGAAACTGGACCTGAACCAACTGTGAAAGAAAATCTACAAGTGGAATTATGAGTGTCAACAACACCAGCCTAATCAGAGTTAGTGTATCCAACAAGCTATGTAGAACTCTGTGGTGTGTAATGTATACCAAAGTGAGTGGTGCCCTTAATGTAGTGAAAAATATGCTTGGCTGCTTACCAATGACTCTCATGAGGCTCATGTGAAAACTAAGAGACAAGGTTCATAGCAAATGTGATGTCAGGATGGGTATGAGTCAAGTACAACAGACTACCTACAAGTTGCCTATACAAAGTTGGATCAATAAGAGGAGTCATACAAGTGGCAAATACCATAATACCTAACTAATATGGAGTGGGGGCAGGCTTACAATCAACCATGCCAAATTGATGAAGAAGATCTATCGCATACTTCTGGTATCCAATAGAGATGCCCTTAGAGGATTGAAAAACTTGAAGACCAAGAAAATAATGTAGAAGTCCCAGATCTATCATATCAAACCTATCTGCCAACTTGTCCTTGATGTCATGTATCAAGGAATCTAAATTGCCAATTAGGATGAGATCATCAACATACAAAACCAATATGATAAGCTCCTCACCTTGCTTCAAGATGTATACATTGTGATCTGACTCACAATGAATAAAACCATAACTCAAAAGAAAACTATCCATCTTCTCATACCAAGCTCTAAGAGCTTGTTTGAGGCCATAAAGAGAACAATGAAGTCTACAAACCAATGATGAGTCCCACACAAATCCTAGAGGCTGCTCCATATATATCTCTTCATGGAGATCACCATGCAAGAAATCACTCTTCACATCCATCTAAAAAACTGACCAAGAATGTGAAGCAGCAAGAGAGAGTACAAGCCGAATAGAATCCATCTTAGCTACAGGGGCAAAAGTCTCAGAGTAATCAACCCCTTCAACCTATGAAAAACCCTTAGCTACTAACCTAGCTTTGTACTTATCTACTGATCCATCTGTAGCATATTTGGTCTTATAGACCCCTTTACATTTTACAAGTTTTCTTCCCTTAGGAAGAGGGACAAGGTCCCAAGTATCATTCTTCATCAATGAAGAATACTCATCATACATAGTAACATCCCACTCAATTATACCAATGGCCTAAAAAAACAACACTGGATCATCTATACAAGCTTGTCCCAAAAGAGCAACACCAAATGTCTATGAGCAAGTGTGTTGAGAATAAGATGGATCACTAATGAAAGAACCAACTACCTATAGAGTGCTCTTTGCCCACATGGGAAAAGGTGGTGAAGAAGATGGTTGTGGTGGCTGAACAAGTGCAACATCATCATCGTCAACAATAGAAAGCAAATCCTCACTATCCTTAGTAGAAGGAGGGGGAGAAGAAGAACTAGATGTACACTCCTGTGGAGTGGGTAGCTCATCAACCTGAAAATCCCATCGAAATAACACATCATGTGTGATAGGATCAAAAATATGGTAGGCTTTTACATCTTCATAATAACCAACAAAAATGAGTGGTTGTCTTTTCTTCTCCAATGCTTTACATTTGTCATCAGGAACAAATGCCCATGCTTGACTCCCAAAGATGTGAAAATCTGAAATATCAGGCTTGATCCCAAACCAAGCTTCTTCTAGTGTCATATTTTGCACAGCTTTGTGAGGCATATGGTTTTGAATGTAGTTTGCACAATTTATAGCTTCAACCCAATATTTTGGACCCAAATTTTTAGAGTGAATCATATAATTAGCCGTCTCTTTCAATGTTTGATTCTTCCTCTCTGTTACACCATTTTGTTGAGGAGTGTGTGGTACAGTGAACTAGTGTTGTATCCCATGATCGATACAAAAATCATAGAAAGCATTACTGTCATATTTCCCCCCATTGTCATTACATATATTCTTAAGAGGAAGAGATGATTTTTTTTCAACAAAGGTTTTGAAAGTCTTAAAAGTCTCAAAAACTTCACTTTTCAACTTGAGAAAATATACCCAAGTTTTATGAGTGAAATCATCAATGAATGTGAGTGCATATTTATCCCCTAAAAAATAATGAGTTGGAAAATTCATCAAATCACTATGAACCAACCCTAAGGGTGCATTTGCACATGTGGCCTTACCAACTAGAAATGGATCTTGGTGATGTTTACCAACTAGACAACTAGGACACAACCCATCAATACACGAGACCTTAGGAAGGCCTTTTACAAGATGTTTTGTACTCATTTGTTGCATATATCCATAACTCAAATGTCTTAATCTCTCATGACACAATTTGTTGAGATTATTACCATGTGTTATAAGTGAAGAACCAGAAGACATAAAAGACTCAAACTTATCAAAAGTATAGAGTCTTGTAGTATGGTCTACTATACCTATAACAACTATCTCACTAGGATCATTACATTCCCTTATTACAACATCATGTGAAGTAAACTCCATAATTTTACTAGTACCAAAATTACATATTTGATATACAGAGAGAATATTATAAGAGATTTGGGGTACAAGCAATACATTGTTAAAACATCCATCTTGTTTGTCAACAGTACCAGATCCCAAAACTTTAATTTGTGAGGAGTTACCCATAACAATATGTGATGTATTGCAATATATAAGAGAAGATAATAGATACTTAGGATGTGTAAGATGGTGAGAAGCACCTGAGTCAAAAATCCACTGATCATGACATGAAGATATAGCCCTGGCTGAGAGTGCTTTCCCTTTTCCTGTAGGAGAAGTAGAAGGAGATGGAGACGGAATGGAAATTTTGTGTTGTCTGACTGCTGCCTCTAATGCTTCCATCTTCTTAAAACATCTAATTTCATCATGCTTAGGACCACCACAAAAATTACATGGACCAAATGTTTTCTTCTTTTGCTTAAAGGACTTTTTGTTCTTAGTAGATTTAGAATAATGAGGTGTTTGGGTGGTGGACTCTAGAGGGTTATTTGAAGGTGATTTCTTTTGTTTAGACTTAGGTGAAGGTTTTCCTTTAGAAGAATTAGAAACTAGAGCATGACTAGGACTAGGTAGAGCATCTAAGGCCATTAATTTTGTTTTCTCCCTAGTCAATCTTTCACAAAAAACTTCAAAGGAAGGCCATTTGAATTCATCACCTAATGTATCCATCATAGTATAAAAAGTAGAGGAAAAACACTATATGGTCCTTTCAACTTTGACAAAATCATGAAAATGCACTCCTGATCACTTTTATCCTTGTCACCAGCTTTCAACTATGACCTTATAAGTTTGAATTTTGCCAAGAATTCATCTATTGAAGGGAAATCTGATGGAAAGAGAGTACTCAATTCTGTATCTAATTGCAAAATTTTAAACTCACTAACTTTTCCAAATAGGTTTTAAAATTTTTCCCATACCTATTTTGGCATAGTAGCATCTGTAATGTGAAATTGAATATTATTTGAGACGTTGAGGCAAATCAATCCAAGAGCCTCATCTTGCTTACAACCATATGCATATTTATCTTTTTTAGTGGTGAACGTTGTAGGTGTTATTTTAGAAAAAATTCTCCATAAGCCCTTTAATTGAAGGATTTGTTACATTTTCATCTTCCAAACATGGTAATTTGTAGAATTTATGGGTTTAAACAATCAGGATTCCATTCCTGAGGAAGACGATGAAGTTGACAAGAACAACCTAGACATTCATTTTTCCTCAAAACACCCCTCGTTACAATTTAACGTCTCCCAATGAAAACAAAATTTTAGCCTTAGCTTATAAAAAATTAAAAAAATTGATTTATGCAAAAAAAATTTAGGGGTATTTGACCCCAAGACTTCCTCCCTACAATTTTTTAACAAAATACCTCTAGCCACTTTAGCAAAGTCAAATTTGTACTTTTAGAGCTAGAGACTTGCATTTAAACCACTAAAATTAAGAAATTAATAAAGAATAAGCCAAAATGACTCACACATGTGACATAAATTCTAAATAATATTTGGCTTTATCATAATTAATCTCTTGTTCTAGGAAGGCGTGGTGATTAGGGAAATTTTTTAGAAATTTGTAAACACAGGCCAATGAAAACACCTCTCAGCAAATGCAGAATTGGCTCCACTGGATCTACCCAAAGGACTATACGGTGTGGTCCAAATCCATCATACTCAAATTGAAATGAAAGCCTAATAAGTTTTATAACACATAAAATTATCAAAATTTGATTTTATGCAGTATAAGGCGTTCAAAATGGATGAAACCGTATGACTATGCTGCAGACTAAAAATTATTTTTTTAAATTCCTATTATAACCTTCCAAAACACTATATAGCCTAGTTAAAATCTATAATAATTTATATTGAATGAAATATATCATAGTTATCTTTCAAAAATAGGTCTCAGATTTCAAAAAAGTTGACCGTACGATCTGCCACATCAGAAAAACGTACGGGCACTGCAGTCTGCCAAAAGGAACTAGTCAGCTAGTTTTTGAATAAAAGAGTTGTACAGCCAGCATGAAATGGAAAATTTCAAGTTGAAATGGATTCCTGACTTGATTTTATATGCCCCTATGAAAAAAAATTCTGATTTTGGAAATTTGTACGGTCATTAATGAGCATAAAGTACAAAATTTTCCAAAAAAATTGTAAACAAGAACCAGAATTTGAGAGAATAAAAAATATCTATAACACATCAATAAAATAATGTTTTTGAATGTGTTAATAGATTGAAAATTATGAAAAAAATATAGGGAAGAGGATCTTCAACTAGAACTCCAAGCTCTGATACCATGAAAGAATGAGCAGGAGATACACAGGATCCACAGGATCAATCTAGGAGAAAGAACCCACAACAAATAACCTGCAAATAATATCAGAGAATAAAATAAATTTCTCACACCTAAAAAATAGGTGATAATCCTATAAATTCTCTGTATTCTCTCATTAATCTCTCATTATTTTCTCATAGATTGTAAATTATTTATAATACAAATAGTTTGTTTTATGACAACACACTATTTATTGTGATTACAAAATAGAGAAAACAAACTATTTGTTTTCACATACTACGAATAAAATATATTGTTGAGAGATTCTCAACAATAAAACAAATTAACCTAGGTAAATAAAATTAACCCTAGGTAATAAATAACTTACCCTATTAACCCTAGGTAAGCTTAAATATTCATTATTCTAACAAAGAGACCCATTAGTTAGGTTTAGTGAATCCATCTTGGTCATGGCCCCAAATATCTAATATATTAACAAACAAAAGTGTAAGTAGGATTTATCTTCTCTGATTGATCAATAGGTCAATTACATTTTCCTTTGTATATCTAATTTTGTACAAAGTTTGTCTAGATGTGGGGATAACCTAAAAAATAAAAACCCTAGCTTGCATAAGTACACAAAATAATAAAAAAGAAAAAGGTAAAATTTTAGGGAAGTGGGTTATGGTTGAGCTATCCCCAAAAATGCCTTGTTGATTGAGTTCTCCCTACATAATCCAAGTGGACCTCAGGATGATATAGTTATCCCTTTATGTAATATCATATGGATGCAACTAGAAATTTTGATTAGAATACTTACCAAAAGTAGTGTCCTCAACCTAAAATAAATTTATGTTAACTTAGCCAATGACTGAAATACTAAAACACAATTTTAGTAGGGCTCTTTTCTATATGGTTATATTCTTTTGAATTTTACTTTTAAAGAGAGTGTTAGATAAAATATCTAAGGGTCTAAAATTTGAAACTTGATGTGATTTTATAGGTGAATATTTTAAATGCTCATGATAAATTACCAATTGGTTTGTGTGGGAGAGCCATTATGAAGCATGTAATTATGAAAATATGACCATTAGGTCACTATGAGCAAAGACACACTATAGGATAAGGACATATTGTGTCCTTGTCTAATAGTGCACTCATATCTAAAAGGGGTAAAGGCTTCTAGAATAAGAGTGATAGTGAAGTACATGATGAATGGGGATGAATAGGGAAAAAATATGAAGTTTTGGAGTTATGCAAAATAATTATGAGACTTTGAAGGATTCCTTATAGGTTGTGGGTTATCAGAATAATGAATTTACCAAGAAAAGTAATAATGTCAAGGACAAAAATTACCAAGCATTTATTGTTTAAATTTCAACATCTACATTTATCCCCCCTTTATTATAGTTATGCATAAATTAATAGAGTAAAGCAAATGTGAAACATAAGTGTGTACACACATTTTATCTTTGTCATGAATATGTGCATGTCCCCTTGTTAAGGTATGTGGAAATGTGCTAAAATTGTGGTGAATTGAGAGTGATTAAGTCTAAATTTGAATAATTAGTGAAGATTATTGAGCTATAAATATTATATAATACAACCCCCATCAAATAATTTGTAATGATTTTGATGAAGTGGGAACCAAAAAAGTAGTTTACTAAAGTGAAACCAAGATGTAGAGTGTCACTAATCTCAAATGATGAGCTCAGAATATGGCTCATTATAAACATGTTATTTCCCTCAATTCATCTCTCTAAATATATTATCTTATGAAAATCATCGATTGTTAGATATCTATTACATAAAAATTGGATGGTTGTCTTGTTTATATTGAACCAAAGACTAAACCTTTACTTTGTCATTAATGTCTAATACATAGCATGTTTTAGTGATTTTTGTTGTGAAGAATTCTTAGGAAGAAGACAAAGGCGATTTATAGTGAAAGTTCAATTTTGATCTCCATCCAACATAACTATGAACTCACACAGATGGCTTATTTTTATGGACTTCACAGGTTTGTTTCTATGGACTTCATAGGCTTGTTTCTATGGACTCCATAGGCTTGTTTCTACAGACTCCATAGGCTTGTTTCTATGGACTCTGTAGGATCATTCTTACCGACTCTATAGGGTAAATTCCATAGATTATATAAAGACAAAGCTACAAGTGGGGAAGCTAGTGGCTAGATAAGATGAGATAGAATCATTCTAGCTAGATTCAAATGAGGAAAATACTTGCCTACTATTTTATAGGATTTGATTTTGATAAAGTTTTATATATTTGGAGCTTAGGACTATTATAGGATAGTATATGTATTTCATCAAAATAATGGGATCTCTTGGAAATCCAATCACCTATTTTTGGATGAGTGGATCGACCAAGGAATCCTATCTCTTTGCATCCTATTTTGAGTTGATTATATTAGTATAAAATGTAAGACTTTTGTTATTAAAAGGAGGATAATAGATGAAAGATACGTACAAACATATTATAGGTTTTAGATAGATTGTAATCATTTTAGTTTTATGAATTATCACTTTTGTTTCTAGCATTGATTAATTTTTATTCCTAAGTTTGAGAGGAGCAAGGGCCCACTCTCCTTGAAACTAGGAATTGTGTATGGTATTTATGTTATGTTATATTAACTCTATGTTATAACTAATCAGAATCTTTCTGATGTTTGCATTCATTCATAAAACATCAAAACAAATTCACAGTTCAAAAGGTATGTCCTTATTCCAAAGTCATTTCCTTTCGAAGCAAAGTGTGTTTTCTTTTACAACAAATGTGTGAAGCAAACTTCCTATTTAAGTTAAACATCTCCATTTCCACGCAAGCATAAATAAGAGTGTGATTTTACTTTCAAGTAAAAGAGTGGATTCATTTGATTAAATAGTTACATATTTTCCTTTTCATAAAAAGAGTGAATCAAGTAGTTTAAGATGCATTTCTTTCATTAGTCAAAGTTAGAATAAGACCATTAAACACCCCCACAAGTAGACTTCTATATCTACCATCCTACACCTTACTACAGACAACTTTGGACACCAACCTTGATTGACAAGACATCAATTGAATATTGATTAAATGAAGAGTTGAATTACACTCATCATTTTTGGCACCATTTCCAAGGATCAAGGTGTTAGTAAGGTAATAATTATTGGTCTAGAGTGAAAAATAAAAAAATATTGTAAAAACCATAAAATCCCAAAAATAATTCAATAAATTAATGTACCATCCTAGAGAATCTAAAGGATGATTTATCCCAAAATTCTCACCAAGAACACAAGTTGAAACTCCTTCAACATCTCTGAGTAGTGAACTAGAAGTTATGAGTGAAACCTATTTGCAACAATCTTTAGAAACTTGGATAGAAACCAGGCAATTGCCAAAAGAAAACCCCATATGACAAATTCCTCAAGATCAATATCTTACAAGAAGAAATTATTTAGAAATTTCCAAGGACTTAAAAGAAGCATTTCAAAAATCCATAGCTAAAGAAAAATTTGAGAACTTTAAACAACCCATAACTAATATCACAAATATTTAGTGGAAATATCATCCCAGCTTTGAAACAACATCAAAAGAAGAAAATATGGCTCTCCAACAAAATCCATGAAATCAACAACTTGCACAAATAGGAAGGACTTTTTCCTTTCCTATTGTTGTAGATCCTAATGATCAAACCCCCATGAAAAATATTTTACCAAATAATCTACCAAATTTCTAGGGAAGATCTACAAAAGATCTTAATCAATTCCTATTTGAATTTAAAGTATTATGTCAAACCTATGATTACACAATAGATAGCAAAAAATTAAAACTATTTCCCTTTACACTTAAAGATGTAGCTATGAGATGGTTCATGGGTTTACTTGGTGATTCTATTAGAATATGAGATGACATGGAGATAGAATTCTTAAGCAAGTATCAAGATTACTGCCGAGTGCATGAAATAAAAGAGGATTTATTTAAAATGAAATAGAATGAGGATGAGTATTTAGAGGATTATTTGGATAAATTCATGTTTGCTCATAAAATAAGAAATTATCTACTCACTGAAGAAGTTCTGAAATTGGTTTTCTTAAAAGGGTTGGATGAAGATACTAGAGATGCCTTAAATCTGATGGGAGGTGGATATATAAATAAGTTGGCTTTAAATTAGATTTTTGAGCTTTGTACCAACTACTCTCAAACAAAACCTAGAATTAGGAGAGGAAGGTTTGGAAAATCTAATGAAGTGGGTAAGCTAATGGAATAATTTTCAAATCTAAAGATGGATATTCTTGTTACATTAAATAGTATTTTAGATGGAATTCAAGCCAAGGCAAATGAAATAGAACCCTTATCAATCTACTATCCTAAGTATAGATAAAAACATGCCCTTAGAGACTACCTCCTAGATAAAACTAATGTTTCATCATGTGGGATCTGTGATGCAATAGATCATGGTACCAAACATTGCACCCTTATGCCTATTTTAAAAAATCAAATGAAAACACAAGTTTAGTCCACTGAAGAAGTAAATTATATTTAGAGACAAAACTTTGCTCCACAAAATCATGCTTAAGGACATTTAATGCAAGAAACCTAGTTAATCTATGGATGGCACCATGGAATGTTTCAATTCTTTCACCTTTTTGGAATCAACCCCAAATTCCATCAATCCAAAATCCATGGGTAGGATAAGATTGGATGCCAACACCAATCTGTAACTAAACCAAAAGGGACTATAGAAAATGTTGAAGTACTAATAAAGTCTTGATAATATCCAATAGATTTCATGGTCTTGGAACCTAAAATAAAGAATCTAAGATATCCCATAATCCTAAGTAGACCATAGTTGGCTATTGTAGTAGCATTAATTTATTATAGGTTAGGAGACATGACCATTTATAATAGGTTAAAATCTAAATACATCTCTTTATATCCTCCTGTAAAACCATCAACAAATCATATACAATAACTTTGGGTGGATGAATTAGACAACAGATCAAACAACATTTCCTCCTTATCTATGATCATAGTTAAAAAACACTTGGAAGAATTAAATGGAGACATATACCTAGAATCTATGGACTCTGCTAGTCTGAAAGCTATGGACTCTACTAGTCTAAAAGCTATGGACTCTGCTAGTCTGAAATCTATGGAGTCTGCCAGTCTAAAAACTATGGACTACCTCAGTTTAGGATTCTTGGGTTAGATAGAATATTATGAAACCTCCACTTATGCTTATTATATTTTTTCCTCACCATATGATCATGGATTGATTCAAAAAAGTGTGCAAAAATTGGTAGAATAACAACAAACTCATTTCTTAGATGCATTCCATTATTCTTTAGCAAGATTAATTCCTCTTGGAGAAGAGTTTATTGATAATGTAACCATGTTTCATAAGTTACTTCCTTATCCATGTCCTCTAAACTCATTTATTAGTGAATTTAAGCAAATAGAATCTAACTACCCAGGCACAAAACCAATCATGGTATTACCTAGAAAGATTTTGAACATCAATAGTTGGTTAACAAATGAAGAGGAAGATCAAATATTTAAAGTAATGAAAATACATACCAAGGCTTTTGCTTGGGATTACACTAATATAAAAGGAATTCACCCCAACATATGTACTCATCACATTTACATAGAATCTGTCAAACCAGTGAAACAACCACAAAGAAGAATAAACCCAACCTTAAAGGAGATAGTCAAAATATAGATCCAAAAATTGTTGAAAGGTGGGTTTATTTACCCCATCTTAGATATAGAGTGGGTTTCACCCTTGGTAATTATGCCCAAAAAAATGAAAAATTAAGGGTATGTGTAGATTATAGAGAACTAAACAAAGCAACACTAAGAGATTATTTTCCTCTACCTTTCATTAATCAAGTTCTCGACAACTTGGTAGGAAAAAGATATTTTTGTTTTCTGGATGGGTTTAGTGGGTATAATTAGATAATGATGGCAATTGAAGATCTTGATGAAACCATATTTACCTACCCTTTGGGAACTTTTGCTTACTGAGTACTCCCATTTGGACTCTATAATGCTTCAATAATCTTCCAAAGAGCAGTTTTGGCAATATTCTTTAACCTTATAAAGAATATGTTGAAGTATATATGGATGATTTCACCATTCATGGTAGAACTTATGAAGAGGCTCTTACCAACTTAGAAAGAGTATTGATCACATGTGAAGAACATCAATTATCTTTGAGCCATGAAAAATGTTTATTGATGATGGATGAACGAATAGTGTTGGGACACCATATTTCTACAAAAGGCATTCAAGTAGATCTAAAGAAATTTGAAATAATCTCAAACTTATCCATCCCATAAATACAAACTAAAATTAAGAGTTTTTTGGGACATATTGGTTATTACAGACACTTTATAGATAATTTTAGCTAAATAGCTACCCCTATGTTTGCCTTGGTTATAAAAGATAGTATATTTGAATGGAGTGATAGTTGCTAGTAGGCCTTTGAGACCATCAAAGCTAAACTCATTACTGCTCTGGTATTGAGAGGACCAGATTCGACTCAGCCATTCCATATATACATAGATGCTTCTAATACAATAATAGGATTAGTCCTTGGAAAAAAGAATGAAGAGGATAATATGTATGCTATATATTATATTAGAAAAAACATGACACCTATTGAAAGAAACTACACTATAACTGAGAGGGGATTCCTAACTATAGTCTATGCAATTAACAAATTTAGACACTACATAATAGGTTACAAGGTATTTGTCTATATAGATCATTCAGCTATTAAATATCTTCCCTACAAACCAATTGTGAGAGGTAGGATTATTAGATGGTTGTTGATCTTACGAGAATTTGATGTTACTATTATAGATAAACTAGGAAAGTCTAATGTGGTTGATGATTTCTTGTCAAGAATGAACACTACAAGTGAGGAAGAATCAATGGAAGATGACTTTATAGATGAATAAATATTTACTATTTCATCATAATCTCTATGGTTTGATGATATAGTCAATTACCTCACCATAAGGAAGTTTCCTCTATAATTTTCACAAAAATAAAAGAAACATTTAATCAAAGAAAATTCTTATTTTAAATGGATTAACAGAATGTTATTCAAACTTAATCTTGACCATATGTTTTATAGGTGTGTGATAAATGTTGAAGCTTATGATATCATCAGAGCTTGTCATGATGAACCAGGAGGAGGTCATTACTCAACTCAAAGAATCATACACAAAATCCTAGGAGTAGGATATTATTGGCCTCACCTTCATCAGCAAATAAAAAGATGTGTTAAACACTGTGATGCTTGTTAGAGAATTAGACAACCTACTCTTTCAATAGAGATGCCTCTACACCCTCATCCTCAATTAGTTTTAGAACCATTTGAGAAATGGGAAATTAATTTTATAGGCCTTATGGATCCTCCTTCTAGAGGAAAAGAATATCTCCTAGTATGTATAAACTATGTGACCAAGTGGGTAGAAGTGGAAGTATTAATCCATGCAAGAGAAGAGATGGTAGCTGATTTCTTATATTTTATAATCATGAAAATATTTAGTGCTATAAGGGAGATAGTCTCAGATCAAGGACCGTAGTTCATGTCAAATATGATAAAGCACTTCATACAAGTATATCAAACTCAACACATAAAAACATCTCCATACCATCCACAGGCTAATGGGCAAGTTGAAGTCACCATCAGAGAATTGGAAACCATTTTAACCAAGATTATTAATTTTAGTAGAAAGAATTAGGTAGATAAAGTACCAAAAGCTGTTTAGGCCTATAATACTACTTGGAAAACAACAACTAGAACTTCACCTTATGATTTGGTTTATGGTAAGAATCCCTTATTCTCTATTGAATTTAAATTACAAACTCTAAAAATAGTTATAGAAGTAGGGATCAAATTAGAAGAAATAAAGAAAGAAAGACTCTTATAGCTTAATCAACTTGATGAGATGAGGATGGAAGCACTACACATAACTGAATTGGTACAACATCAAATAAAATTTTAGCGTGATTCATAGATCAAGTAATGAAAGTTTCCTAAAGGAGATTGGCATTATTATTTGATTCTAAATTTTAACAGTTTAAAGGAAAACTACAAACGAGGTGGTTGGGACCTTATAAGATTGAGAAGGTTTTTAAAAATGGTTGTATTAAGCTAATAACTATTGATGACAGTAGAAGAGCTCTGTTAGTTAATGGACATAGATTGAAGCTTTATTAGAAACCTCTCAATAAAAAAAATTGTTTAAAAGGCAAAAGATCAAGTAACCTTTCTGGAGGACTCTGCTTCTTCCAAAGAACCTGCTCCTTAATGATCTTGCATATATATATATATATATATATATATATATATATATATATATATATAATACCTATTGATGACAACAGAAGATCTTTGTTAGTCAATGAATATAGATTGAATCTTTATCAGAAACCTCTCAATAAAAAAAAATTGGGCAAAAGGTAAAAGATCAAGTAACCTTTCTGGAAGACTCTGCTTCTTTGAAAGAACATGTTCCTTTATGATCCTGCATATATGTATGTATGTATGTATGTATGTATATATATATATATATATATATATATATATATATATATATATATATATATATATATATATATTGAAAATCTTTCCAGGGACACTACTGACAATGCATGCCCATAAAATTAGTTTGTTGGTTGGTTATCCATTGTAAAAAGAACTTTGGCTAGAAAATCAGCAATGGCTGGCCAAAGGGCAAAAATAATATATATATATATATATATATATATATATATATATATATAAAGAGATAATCTCATCATGTCACTATGATTGGTCTTCTCCATGCAATAAAAGTTATTTTTTCAACACCTGTTGACTAATCTATGCAAACTTATTTATGTAGGACAAATGGTGAGCAAAGGATAAATATAAGGTAAAAAGTAAGTGAGACATATATTCTATTTATTTATGTTTAGTTAACTAATTATATTTTATTTAATTAACATTTATTCTACAGAGATGACCCAAACTTGAGCCTTCCAAAATCGAATGACATGACACATACCATAATGGGTAAGCATGCAAACAAGATGGCAAAGGTGTATGTCTACATCATGATGACCTATGCAGCTTTGGTACAATCAATTACATCATCAATAATTATAATGATGAGACATCATAAAGGGGTTTTAAATGAAATGATAAATAACTATCACCATCAAAGTGCCACATCATCTTTTCATCTAATTTATAATAAGTTGACAAAATGGATAACACACTCCATAGAAATGTGAAGCATTGAACTATATAAAGTAATCATATCAAACTATGGTATCATGAAGCTATGGAGTTTCAATTAAAACATTTCATTTCTACAAGTCCTCAGTGATTGTTGCCTATAGACTTTAATAGAAGCTGGTCTAAACCCTAATCTAAGTTAAATAAATAGAGTTGTCTATAAATTTGAGTAGAAATGGGACAAAAAATGAGATCAAAGTTGAAGAATGCAACAAAGATTTACAAATACAAATCTTATATGGTAGTGTTTAGAGAAAATGGTTGGCTACCTTTCATTGAAAAGTTTTAGGTTTTTGATAAAACAATGGTAAGAGAATTCATCACTAATCTCACCCCTAAGTTTTTAGTTGTTAAATTCATTTTTATTTCTATTTCAACTCAAATTATAATTCAAATCATACAAGTTCCAGAAGATGAAATGAGAGTGATAGGTAGAATTCCATATAGTGATTTAATTATTTGGTTTAATGGTATTGATTAGACTAGGACTTCATGTCTAATAGATTCCAAGGTAAAATCAAAAGGGATTCATAGAAATTCACTTCTTGGACCTTGGAAATCTGTAGCTAAGTGGGTACTTAAGTATATCATTTATGAGGGGAAAAATAGTCTTTTAGGAGGAGATGCCATGAAAATATTAATACACCTTAAGCATGGGAGCCAAAACCTTCATTATGAGATTAACCTCCCATACTTATTATATGGTGCCCTTAAAATTATGACTACAACTTCTAATGCTTCTCTTAGGCACCATGGCCTTATTCACCTAATTATCCAACACCACTTCCTTCAGCAAGGATAAGAAGTCTGGGAGGAATTTAAGAATAGTGTAACATAATAAATTCCAAATCTGTCTACATAAGAAACCTCAAATTTATCATAAGAACATTCATCTCCACCTATTATATTAGTTGAGGAAACAACTCCAAAGAATAAATCATAGACTATAGTCTCAAAATAAATCCCTTCTTCTTCTTCTTCAAAAAGAATCACAAGGTCTCAAATCCCTATAATTTCAAGGTCCCCACAAGAACCTCAAGAATATGTAGTGCAACCAATTCCCTTGTTAGGAATAAGAAAATTGAAATGAAAGGTTGCTACAAAACTTGAGAAGACTAAGGGTTTGATGGTTAAAAATGAAAGACAACCGAGTGTAGCTCAGAGAGTGACCAAAAGAAGGAGAAGGTTAATTCTGATAGATGAAGATGAACAAGATGCTGCAAACATTCTAGATAGTCTTAAAATGGTATCTCCTTCCCCCATACATCAAAGAATCCCTAAAACTATAGTTATTTAAGAAACTCCTTTTGAAAGCAAATCTCCAATCATAATAGAAGAGCCAATTCCAAGAGAAGAGCCAATCATGATAGAGGAATCAAGTATGGTAGAACAACCACATATTTCAGTTGAAACTATAATGAATAAAGAAAAAACTATATGTACAAATGAGAAAGGAGATCCATCTAATCTAAATGATCCTATTATGTAGTTAACCTTGAATCTTTCTCAAGCTCAAGCTCTAGAGGAACAACAAAAAATTGATATTGTTGACTTGATCAGTCAATTGCAAAATAAGGATTATCTCAACTCATTGTTGGTATAAAAATTGGACACAACATCTACTAATCATGCAATAGAAGTTTATGGATTAGAAGAAATAATAAAGAAAAATGAAAGTGAACAAATAGACCTCTGGATATATGTAGAAAATATGAAGAAGGATAATAAGAGATTTTAGAGTTTGGTAAAATCTTCCAAAGCACCTTTTAATATTGCACCTTCTCCTCTTAAGGTATTTGTTAACTGAAGTTGTCAAACAAGTTATCTAGGTATTCCTACCTTATAAATATTAAATAAAATTTAAAAAGAATATTCCATACTCAAATAGAAAAACAAATTTGCAACTTCTTCAAAAAAAAATTGGAAAATGAAAAGAAAGAATTAGAAGCTAAAGTCCAAGATTTAGAAGAAAATTTGTGAGATGCATGCAAATTAGGCAAATCTCTTTTGGCATGTACGAATCCTTCTTCTGCATAAAGTTTTTTTTATATGAACAATTTTATAGATGACAGCTTTTGAGGATCTCTTGTCATCTTCCTTACAAGATTTTATATCCAACAACATTTCTAGAAATTTTCTATAGTGCTAAACCTGATCAACATGATTTGCTTTGTGAGTTTTATTTGCATGATTTGATCATAAGAGAACATGAGCACAATAAGTTCTTGATAAACCTTCATGTAGGATAAGTTCAACTAAGGGCATTGCATTTTACATTAAAAAATAACCTAGCATGGAAAAGTAGATTTGAGGAGTATACAAATCATGCTAAAACTATAGGATTATGTATTAGACTAGCCTTTCCTATCCCCAGATTAATCAGAAAGAATTTTAACTGTGCTTATTTAAGTGATGAAGTTAAAACTCATTATTTACAAGATTTATATGATTGTGTTATTTCTTTTGACTTGTTTTCAAGATAGAGTTTTGATTCAATGGTGATTGCAAGTGTGAAAAGGTGGGACCAAAATTCAGTGCCTCTTAGAAGATGATAGGTTATGTCTCTAAATAACTTAAGATGGAGTATGAGGAAAGCTACCTCAATTTTATGAATCTTAATAGAGGTAATAGACTCTAGGGGAGAAAATAAATGGATTGGCATGAAATATAGACCCCATTTGCTGATCATACCTATTCTAGGATGGCAGAGTTGGGATCCACAATCAGAGGGGCAATTCAATATATGGAAACAAATGATTCAAGAACATCAGGGTTTTACAAGCAATTTAGACAAGCATATAATAAATGAATTTGATGATTATGATTTGAGTCAGAGTGTAAAAAGCATATGCTAGAGCTATGAATGCAAATGAATGTTTACAATAGGACTTGTAAAAGGTAAATCCTGGGGGAGATGATGATCTTAGAATATGTCTCATTATTGACATGTTATTTCCCTCAATTCATCTCTCTAAAGATATTATCTTATGAAAATCATAGATTGTTAGATAACTATTACATGGAAAGTAGATATTTGTCTTATTTATATTGAACCAAAGACTAAACCTTTACTTTGTCATTAATGTCTAATACATAACATGTTTTAGTGATTTTTGTTGTGAAGAATACTCAGGAAGAAGACACATGTGATGTATAGTGAAATTTCAATTTTGATCTCCATCCAGTAGAATTATGAATTCATACAGATGGCTTGTTTCTTCGGACTCTGCATGTTTGTTTCTATAGACTTCATAGGCTTATTCTATGGATTCCACATACTTGTTTCTATGGACTCTATAGGATTATTTATATGGAATCCACAGGATAATTCCTACTGACTCTGTAAGGTCAATTCCATGGATTCTATAAAGACAAAGCTACAAATGGGGAAGCTGGCAGCCAAATAAGATGAGAGAGAATCATTCCAACTAGAGTCAAATGAAGAAACTACTTGACTACTATTTTGTAAGATATTCTTTTGATAAAGTTGTATATATTTGGATCTTAGGACTATTATAGGATAATATATCTGTTTCATCAGAATAATTAGATCTCTTAGAAATCCAATCTCCTATTTTTGGATGACTGAATCGACCAAGGAATCCTATCTCTTTGCATCCTATTTTGAGTTGATTATATTAGTATAAAATGTAAGACTTCTATTATTAAAAGGAGGATAATAGATGAAAGATATGTAAAAGCATATTATAGGTTTTAGATAGATTATAATCATTTCAATTTTATGACTTATCACTTCTTTTCAACATTGATTAATCTTTGTTCTTGAGTCTGAGAGGAGCAAGGGCCCAATCTCCTTAGAACCAAGAGTTGTGTATGGTATTTATGTTATGTTATATTAACTCTTTGTTATAACTAATCAGAATCTTTCTAATGTTTGCATTCATTCATAAAACATCAAAACAAATTCATAGTTCAAAAGGCATTTCCTTATTCCAAAGTCATTTCCTTTGTAAGTAAAGTGTGTTTTCTTTTACAGTAAACATGTGAAACAAATTTCTTTTCTAAGTTAAACATATCCATTTCCATGCAAGTGTAAATAGGAGTGTGATTTTACTTTCAAGCAAAAGAGTAGATTCATTTTATTAAATAGTTACATCTTTTCCTTTTCAGCAAAAGAGTGAATCAAGTAGTTTAAGACACATTTCTTTCATTAGTCAAAGTTAGAATAGGACCATCAAACACCCCCACAAGTAGACTTCCAGATCTACCATCCTACACCTTACTATAGACAACTTTGGCCACCAGCTTTTATTGATAAGACATCAATTAAATATTAATTAAATGAAGAGTTGAATGACACTCATCATCAAACATGGCTCACTTATTAAAATAAAAATAAGAGGTGGGAACTAGTACATGGTTTTTTAAAGTTAAACCAAGGTGTGGAACATCACTAAGATCAAATGTAGTCCACTTGTAAACCATGAATCAGACTATTACAAACATATATGTATTTTAAATATAAATTCTTGAAACTTTTATTGCTTGAAAAAGGTTAATTTTTTTTGTGAAGTAGTAGCTTAGGCATGACTACATATCATTCCTCTTATATTGCATATATTTCTTAGCTAATATTTTTGAAAACTATTATAAATATTATACCATATTTACACAAGTGTATCTATGCTCAAATATCTATAAAAATGGAGTGATAAATAATAAAAATGCTCCTAAAATCTAAAAATTATGATTTTTGCATGTTATAAGCTATCAAATTTGAAATATATTACTTATTAAAAATTGTAGATAATCCCATTAGGAAGCCCACATTTTTAGATGAGGGAAATTACCTACAAATCACTCACCTCAAAAGAAAAAGTGAGAGAATTTGTGAATGATGTAATCAAGTAATAGTGTGTGAATATTTAAATTATATTAAAATCCCAAAAAAGATGTAACATTGAATAAAATGAAATGTCTTTATATTGTATTTCATTATGTAACTTAATATAGCTTTGAAGTAATGTATGAAATATGATATTGATCCTAGAACTATAGATATATGAAGTAAATACTTAGCAATTCATTATAGGCAGCATGGCACCATAATAATAAGTAACAAACATGTAATCAAAGTCACACAATGTCACACATGAAGGCATGAATGCCACATATAAGGGACATATAAGATTTTTATTTGAGTTAGAAAGCATGTATAAATGTCACACATAAGTACCAAAGGTTAAATACAAGGTACATGTAAATGTCACATAAACATAGGATGTCAAGGGCCAACACACAAGGCATGATTATTACATACAAACAATAGAGTGTATGTTTATCATACATAAGGCTAAGGGCCATACACAAGAATAAATAAAATTAAAGTATGTTATGTAATGAAAAAAACATGGATAAACTAAAAGTGACAACTCTTGAGCATATGTATTTATGTTCATTTTTAGCAAATAACATATTCCTAATGGGACATGTAAAGTATGAATGAATTACGGACATATATTTTCATTTAAACTCAACATGGAAAAATAATATTGGATGAATAAAACATGTACGAGTGATTGTATTTAATAAATAGACTCCCCCAACTAAGAAAGGTTATGTTGATGCCTAAATATGTACCACAGGTGCCCAAAGTGTTTAAGAAACACTTTTCATTTTAGAATTCCTAATAATATAATGCATGAGTTGTAGGTTGTGATAATCTTGTTATCTATTGGTAGAATAGAAGCAGAATATGTGACCATTTCACAATATTTATATTAGCTGGTGGTTGGGAGCCACCATGGCCAAATAGAAGATCTTATGTAAAATATGAAGTATCTATGCCAAGAATAGTGAATTATGATAAAAAACTAATCTAAAAATTAATCTAAGATGGATATTTACAATGATAATTAAACTAAGGTGATCCAATTAAAAAAAGATCAAAAGGAAGGGTAGGTCAGAAAGAGATGTTACTGATCTTCATTCCAAACATCATGACAAAGTTCATATTTCATCTAGGCATGTACCTAACCAATGTGTAACATGAAACAACTTAAGCCCAAATATTATCACACATTAGGAAAACATCTAAGGAAGGTGGAAATAATTCGAATCAGATCTTGGTTCACTTTAAAGATTTACCCCTATAAGAAAAAAACATTAGCCCAAATGCAAAAAGAGTAAGAAAACAAAATGAACCTAAGGACTTTCAGTCAACCTAGCATTGACACAAGTTAACAAATATACAATCAAATATACACATAAATAATTTATAAGAGCCATTTTAATATGGAAATTAGAACAAACAAGTGAGAGAGAAGCCATGATAATAATGAACACAAGCAAATACTAGACAATCTTTACAAAATTCATTGTTTATATTAATTGCTCCTAGTTTACAAAGTAATTTAGCTCTCAAAACTCTCCCCCTTTCTTACAATTCATAATACTCCTTTTATATATTGTAAGGAAGTATGTTAGTTAGTCATATCTAATTACATTCTTACATGTGTATATGATAGTTATCATTTTGTTCTATTATAGAAAAAATGATCTTTTCTAATGAACTGACTTATAGACAGTGTGCTCTTACAAATTGCACATGTCTAGACAAAAATAATATCCTATTTCAAATTATTATAAAATGTTGGTTAAAAAAATAACATTCTTATTTCATCTAACTTTTGGATTCACTAGATGATGAAGTGATCTACTACTACTATAGGGTCCTCATTTTCCTCTGATGTTTCCTAATACAGGTATTGTCCCATCTTCAAGCTACTTGAGGATATAGGAGAGGTCCCCCATTTTCTACAAATCCTTTTAAAATGCTTACCAATGGACTCTATCTCAAATTAACTTTATACATATGATAATTTAGCCTCCCTTGAGTCAATTATAATGCTCATAGGGTTTGATTATGGTCCTTACCTCATCAGGGAATTCCTATAGGCTCCAATAGTGCTCTAATGGTGGTAGCTAGTTCAAACATTATGAGCTTAGATCCCAACCTTTACATTACCAAGTCTGTCAGGTCTCTAATTTGGCCTATTATACTCATATAAATATGATGTGGCATTTCTATGGAATCCCTATGCCATTCTATGCATCACTATCCCAAAATATGGCCATTGCCTTTTAAAATTTGGATCAAAGTAGTTGTGTTAAAATTGGCATCTACGTGACCATGATTTTACATTTGTATGAATGTCTTTAACGGTCTCATGATCATCAATTTTAAACATGTTATGGGGACTATCTATCAAGCCCACCACTTATAATTTTTTAGTTTTTTCTACACTCTATATGTGTCATGTGTTGATTACTTAGTGAATATATACTCTTTGTACTGCACTCTAATATTATGCCACTTGGTAGTCCCATTGGAGCTCAAAGTTTTATTAAAAATTATTCATTGGTCTCACTCCATTGATCTAGATTTGTACACTAGAATGGGTAGCACTAATTTCTAAAAGGTGTTTGATGTTTAAACTAGGACCATGGCTTTTCATCATTTACTTCATTCTATTGATTTGGATGTGTACATTTGAACATGTACCATCAATCATATGAACTTGTTAGGGCTTTAAGATAGGGACCACTTCTTGATTTTTTGATGTTGATCTCGCTTCGTTCAATCTTAGTATTCTAATTAAATGCATGTCATTGATCCTATATAGAAGAACAAAAGCTAAGGTTGAGAGCAAATATAAAAGACTTAGGATAAAAAGATTAAACTAATTTTTAAATATATATACAAGGCCTCATGAATTTAAAAGGGGCTCAGCATAAAGACTTTGGACCATGGTTTTATTCATAATAATAAGTATGAATATTTTAGTCTAAGTTTTTAAATCTAAGTTAAAAAACATGATAAAATTACCCCAAAAATAATTAAAGGGACCAAGCATATAGATTTTAACCTAATATTTTTAAGCTAGACTAAACATATTAAAGTGATCTCATTGATTATAAAGGTCCTGACATAAAGTTATTTGCCTAAGCTAGGAACATAAAAAAAAAGACTCTACAGAAAATGACTTAGCATAAGGTCTTAACATAAGGTTTCATTCTATAAATAAATAAAATGGAAGTTTGGGATAAGGACTTAGGCCAAGTAATAAAAGTGACCTTGCATTTTTAGTTGGACCATTCTAAGATAAAAGGGATCACATATTATGAGATATAAAAAGGGACCAAGCATGAATTTTTAGTCTAAGGTTTGGTTGTGTTAAAAAATATGGGCAAGCCTTAGGATAAAAGTTAAACTAAGTCCATGGCATTTAAATTTAAATAAAATCTCCCACCAATTTTAAATTCAAATGAAGAATCCTAATCTAGGGTTTATTAACCAACGGTTTTAGGATGATCAAAATGGATTAAACTTGAATTTTAAACATATAAAGATTAAAAAAATGAAACCTAGACATTGTTTGTTCCAAATGGACTCCATTAAACCTACAACCTGAAACATAGATATTCAATGTTATCACCTTAGATAATATTAAATTATAACCATAAACAAGTAAGTCAACAAGACTATGGTGTGGATGATCTTCAAATAAAAATAATGTGAAAACATGATAGTGACACTCTAATCAAGTGGATTTTCAATTTTAAGGTACAAATTTGCATAATTTGACACAAGGGTCTCCATTTTTTATAAATTTGGGTATGTTGAACTCAATAAAAGTCTACTTTTGGGGGAAGCATAACAATATGTTAGAATTCAGAGACTCTAGTCTAAAATAATAATTAAGCTAATTATTCGATTTGATTAGGCACCATTATTAAGATCGGTTCATGGTTAAAACAAAGCTTGCATATGCAAAATTAGGATAAAATTTCAAAAACCTATCATGTTATGTGTGTGATTTGATTTCAATTACTGATTGCCAAAGGCTTTAGAGAACAACTTCTAAGTTCATGACTTTAATCATTAACATTAACTTTTAGCATGTTTGAATATTAATTAAGAACCATGATTTAGTTTAAGGAAGGTTTGGGCATTGATCTACTACCAGCTAGGCATCCATAGCCTTGACAAAGAAGCTTTTGGATCCACTCAAGGCCTTTTTCCACTACTAACTAGGCATCCATAGCCCCGATAATGATTACCATAATCACCTCTACTTAGAAATATTTTGATTTTGCAATAAGCTCTTATTTTTTTATTTTTTAGATCATTTTTGGCTTTCCATCAAAGGTTGGGAACCAAGTTAGCTAGGTTTAGGGATTTGGTCAAGTGTTTGATTTTTAGACAATCATCCTTAGCTGTAAACATTGTCTTAGGCAGTTAATGTTTTTGAAGTGCAATCATTACTATGTCCTAATAGTTTAAAATTTCATCCTATATGTGTAATCCTTTTTTAAAAACCAAGCTTAGATTATAACAAGGTTTAAAATCTCAAGGAAAAATTAAATTATACATCAACCTTTTCTAGCTTTTCTAAACTACAACATCAAGGTTTTATTTAAACAATCCATGATAAACTAATGTTGAGAAGTCATGCCTACATTTCTGAACTATGAAGCTCTTGAGAAATTAGGTGATCTTTAAGCTGAGGAATATCCAAAAGGACTTATTTAGAAGTAAGGAAAAAATCACAAAAGAGAATAAACAAATATAAATACGCATTATTTACAAACAAAGGATAAGAAGGAAAAAATAAAGAAAGAAATACTAAGAAAGAAATTAAACTAAGACCTAAACTAACCTCATAAAGTACTTACCTCTAGGATCAAATAGAAAATTATTTAGTCTACTAGAGAAACTTGAAACATGATTACTTACATTCAATGTCATCTTCTTGTGGATAGGATAACTTGTATTCTTGTGTCTTGTAGGTGATGTATATTGGTATCTTATCAATATTCTTAGATGTATGGATTGAAGGTATGAATCTAAGACCCAATCATCTTCTTCCCAAATCCTTTTGTCTTGAATCAAGATTGTTAATTCTCATTAAATCATAGATAAATAGTGACCTATATCATCCTCATTTAATGATGGAAACTCAACTATCATTCTTGTCCTAATGTCTTCATTAAATTTAGCTTGAGGTGGGGATAGACTATCAATATTTGTACCAAAAATTTCTAAGTCATCTTGAAAAGCTAATTCATCTTGATCGGTTGGAAGAGCATGAAATTTTTCTACAACCTTACCATTTGAATCAAGTTGATCACATTTTTCTACCCTTTTAAAGGTGTCATATGAAAATTATTGAGCTATTTCACTTGCTTCATCCTCATACTCTGTGCAAAATAGCATCTCAACTACATAATCGAGTCCCAAATCATATTGCTTTGGGGTCTCTAGAATGATATTACTATCTTAAAATACCTCAATTTCTTTCAAAAAATCCTAGCATAAATGTTTCTATTGGTATTCTTATTCAAGGGTAGACTCTATTTCAGTAATGACCTCATATTAATTTCCTTCACAATTATCTTTTGAAGATAAGTCAGCTTGTATCTGATCTTGTTCATGGGGTTTCTCATCTTGAACATCCATTTCATCTTCTAGATCATCTTTTTGTTCACTTTATTCATCAAATGTAAAATCAAAAGACTGCATGAAGGATTTAGAAGTTCTTATTAAGCCAAATGTCCCTATAACAAAGTCTTGATTAAACATAGGTTTAGATGTATCCCTTTCACTTTGACATGCTTCTAAGACATTATAATGATCAACTAAACCTATATCACAAAGAATCATTTCATGTATGTCCTCAAATGACTCATTGTGGCTATTATCATGAAACCTATTGAATCTTTGAGAAGCATAGCCTTTGTTGGATCCTTCCCCAAAATTACCCACTTGATTTTACAACTAAAGGAAATTAGTGCTCAAATTTTGAACCATCTTAAGTATGGATTCATTCTCATTTTATAGTGATTTTGAGTTATGAAATTGATCATCATTACTAGTGAGCACCAAATTTCTCTATCCTTATGGATGAAATGCATTTGTATCATTATTTAAGAACCTAAAATATTGGATAGGTTAGGCATAACTTAAGGGTAATTGTTTCAATGATGGTGTCTAATTTAAGTCAAACACACTTTGATTGTCATTAGGAATGACATTAAGTACTAGGAAATTGAGGTTGACATTTGGGATAACATATGCAAGATGATCTTGAGGTTGAATTTGATCATTGATTATTACAACTTTAGCATAAGCCAATGTTAAGGTGTTTATGAATCTAATAGACCTTTTAAGAAACACATAAATCATGGGATCTAAAGCATTCTTGTAAATCTCTTAGGCTAAAGCCTATTCAGGTCTATAAAGGGCTATAGTTCATGTTAAACATCTTCTAGAACCTAATATTAAAGGCTCTAATGGGCTCATTTGAGTCTCTTTTGATAGTGGTGAATTACTGATATGAATTTCATGGACTAATGATTTTATGAAATTGATCAATATATATTTTGTTAAAATCATCTCATCTAGAAATATAATCTTATAAAAGGTTAAGGAATCATTTATATGCAACATATTTGAAAGTAAATTAGAGAAATCTACATGTTACATCTTCATGAACAACATTCAAGATTCTTAAAGCATATTTGAAAGATATAACATGTTCTTCAGTAGTGACAAATCCATTAGGATTGAAAGAAGGTAAACACTTTTCAAGGTTTCTTAGTAATTCATGTACCTAACCAGGTGAACTAATAGAATATCCACCTAACCATGCCATAATTTTCTGATGATCTTACTTATGGTGTTTATAGCTCCAAATATTATTTGAAATATGATGTGTAAGCCTCATCCTTACAAATAATAATGATCAAACATACACATCAAGAAAATTTTGCACAAACATGCATAAAGACAAACAAAGGACATTGATATTTAACTAAATTAACTCAAAGATATGTCAAATTACATCAATATGAATGATATTTACATGTTTAAGATTAGATAAACTTATAGTTATATAAAATATGAAAATTGGTAAACTGAGTGTGGCTTGTGGCCCCAAACCCATAGGTACCTCTTGCATTATCTCATGAACCTTGTACCCACCTTTTCACTAATTCCCAATCATTTGTAAACTTTTGAGACCTGATTCTAGCTCAACCAAGCTACTTTTCCAATGATAAATCCATCCCCCCAAGTCCTACACCTTTAAGATAATAGTGCCCAAGTTGGACTATAGTGCTGGACCCTAGGGCATCCCATTTCTAACACTCTTATCTAATCACCTTTCAATCCTAGATGACCATTTTATTATGATTCCTCTTTTTCATTATGCTGGCCTAACATAATTGTATCTAATCCATGACCAATATATCTCTATAAAATCCTATTCAAAGCTCATTTATAAAGGGTTGACAATTATCATAAAGTAAAGTATAGAATACAAATAAAACTACTAAAGCAAATTTCCCTATTCTCTGCATCCAACCATCCAATACAACTATCAACATATTCAAACCCTCACACTAGACCCTAGCCACCTCAAGCACACATAGTCTAGCATTTTTTCATCTTTATTACACTATTTCATATATCTCATCAAGTGGGAGAACTACATATAGCTTGATACCTCTTCAAAGTATTGGTATGTAGGTAGTGTGCCAACACAAAGGGTGTGGATATGCATTCAATGCATCTTACACACACTTACCCCCCTCTTTCTCTAATTTTTTATTCAAGTTCAAGCATAAGGAAGACCAAGGGTTGGAGATTAAATCAACTCTACAAGGAGCTTCATTAATATTAAAGACTTGAAATTTTAGAAGCATATTAATAAAGGGATAGTGGACAAAACCCAAAAAAAAAAGATCTATATGAGTAGTTTGGAAATCAATGATAGGACCTAGACTATAGCACGAGACCTCAAAGTGTCCTATTTTCAACACTCCTATCCTTTCACTGAATGAAATCTAAATCTTGAGTTATGATAGTATCCCAGTCTTGCATAGCTAGTACTAACTTATGTCTCAACCATCTCAGTCCTATTTAAGCTATGTTACATTTCTCCTCACTTATTACTATTTTTAGAAAGGTTTAAATTATAATCAAATTATACAAATTAGTATCTTAATTATCCCAATATTATTTATTAATTTAATTAACTTAGAACCTTAACTAAATTAAGAATAAGAATCTAATATTCTCAAAATAGTTAAATTATTTGATGAACCTGACTTACTTTGTTTGCACATAAAAACCATTGAAACCCTAGGGTAAATTCCTTTGCTGATTTTTACAATATTTTTTTGATCTTTTACTTTCCTATTTAAATCAAAAATTCAATTTAAATTTTAAAACTCCATAGTAATTTTAAAAAATTGTTTTTCTTTCAAACCCTAGTTGCATACACTAGGTCCTTTCAAATCAAGAATTTTCTATTTTTTTTTAAAATTTTTTACCTACATATTTAAATAAAAAATTAACATCATTTTTTTAAAATTCCATAGTAATTTTATTTTATTTTCTTTCAAACCCTAGTTGCATACACTAGGTCCTTTCGAATCAATAACTTTCTAATATTTTTTTAATTTTTTACCAACATATTTAA
Source organism: Torreya grandis (assembly GCA_037957365.1). Classification (NCBI taxonomy): domain Eukaryota; kingdom Viridiplantae; phylum Streptophyta; class Pinopsida; order Cupressales; family Taxaceae; genus Torreya; species Torreya grandis. Next base: position 751,875 of record JARHVA010000278.1, on the reverse strand, counting down.
ATCATAAATTCACCTTAAATTTTAAAAATCCTTAGTAAGTTTAGAATATATCATTTTTCAAAACCTTAGATGCTTCTACTCAGTCCCATTGCTTTTTGAGTTATCACCTTACATGTTTGTGAGCATTCATATCTTTTTTATGCATATTCCACTTCCTTGTTTAGATTATATTTGTGTAATTTTTTCTTCCATTAATTAAGTTATTTTCCTTATGCCACATAAGCTCCTTGCATCTCTTCATTTGAGATGAAGTGCAAGACTTAGTGGCAAACCTTCTAAACTCACCCAAATTCCTTCAACATAGCCATATACCATGGATATACAATTAGCTCAGGTTCCTATTATAGATCCTACACATCTAGATTATGCCAAATTTCCATGAGGATACTTTTGAAAATTAAGTATGAGAATAAAAATGACGATAAAAAAACCAATGTTCATGATCCACCACATCAGACTCTTTATCCACTTTCACCTATCATTGATAATGAAGTTATCCTCAACAAAAATTTGATCCTACAAAGTGTTTTTGAGAAAAACTTAAAGAACATCCACGAGATCATACTCTTATCTTACAATCTATCATGGAAATTAAAAAGGCTAAGAAAGTTGATTCTTCCATTCCTTAAAAGCATCCAATTTCAAATGAAACTATAGGGGCAACTATGTCTCAACAACCCCCTATATAAGCCTAACCTTCCTATGAGGTACCGCCAATTAAAACTACTACATATTTATCTCTTAATGTGGTAGCCCTTGTGCAAGAGATAAACTCTCTTAAATCCAAAGTGTTACATCTTGAGCAAGGTGCCTCTAGACCTATACATGCCTTGGATTATTTTACTCTACTAAATACACCATTGGCACATCATATTGTTTCAACATCCTTAATACAAGGTTTTGTTCAACCCAAGCTCACTCTATATGATGGTAAGGGTGATCTAGAGACACACTTAAGAGATTTTTATGAAACATGCTTGGACTATGTGCCAAATGACTAGCTACACTAAGTTATTTCTATAGAATCTAAAGGATTATGATTTAAAGTAGTTCTATAGTCTACCAAATTAGTTAATCAATGCATTCAATACTTTAGCTAACATGTTCCTAGCTCATTTCAACGTTAACATTGGTGATAAGGTTGTTTTTGGACTTTTTTACCCACATACTCAAGATCTTATATTTTTTTGAAGGACTATTTCAAAGAGTTTGAAGGCATTTTAAAATTCCAATGGACCTTTTCAATTTTTTTTAAAGGTACTTTTCCTTTGCAAAGAGCCAATTTTTTTTTTTTGATATATCATTTTCACAAAGTTGGAGGGATCTTTTAAAATTTTTGAAGGGGTCTTATTTCCAAAATGTCCAAATAGATAAGCCAAAGGGTGATTTTTAATTCTTCCAAAGGGATTTTTCAAATTCTGAAGGATAAAACAATGAGTCACTTTCAAGAAATCCAAAGGGTACCTCCTTTTAGAAAGGGGCATTTTTATAAAGTCTTAAGACACGAATTCCTTTGGACAAATAGTTTGAAGGAATTATTCAAAGAAAAAAGTCTAAAAAAATAGCCATTTTAATATGAGATCCTAAGACATTCCCACAAACATCAAAGATGGGTCTCGTCAAGTAGCCATTTTCATTCCAAAGAGGTTAAAGGGAGTTAATGAATCTCAAGGGTAAAAGTGTGTATGATAAGTGTCAAGGATGTATTCAACTAGCAGGAGATAGACAACTCATAGGCATCTATGTTAGATAGATCAATGGTGTGAATCAAGGATCTAATTTAGTTTCTAACAACCAATCAAAATAAAAGAAAGCCCAAGAGAGTGGTAGAAGCTGGCAAGTGAAAATAAATGGAGAGGCTCTCATCCTTTGATATGGTCATCATCTTTGATATATAGCCACTTAATTTTGAGGTAGCATGACTCAGTCTAGATTTAAAGTTATGGGGATTTTGTCCTTATATATGTAAGACAAGTGAAGGATGGCATGGAAGTGAAAGATGAAGATTAGGTTATTAGAGAAGGTAGCTTGAGCATTAAAGACATTCCTAGACTTTTATTTTTTAATGGATCATGACATCATCATCCTTAACAAGTTCTTGTCTTCTATTGTGTTTCTCAACTAATGAGAGGGCTTGAATACTATTGGAGCTAATGGTGGTTATTTTGTTGAAGAAATATTAGTCCTAAATAACCCAAAAGTGGGTGAGAATTCATAGAGGGTGGTTAGATCTCATATATTGAATTCTATTTACTTTCCTCTTCTCTTTTTCTTCTTCCATTTTTTTAATATAGCTCTGTTGACTCCCCCATAAAAAATATATCCTCATTTGATAAGAAAAAACCTTGTCAAAATTTGTAAGAAAGACCTTTTGAAGTAATAAAGATCAATTTTTACCTATCTCTTGCCTGAAAATTGTGTTTAGCAAGCTTGTGCATGATGGCCTTGTGAAGAAGCGTTATTCCATGTCCATTATCCTTCTTTCTTGCCTATTTTTAGGTGTTTTTAAGTTAGTTATAGGTCTAAACTTGAGCTCTTCTTGCCATTAATGGACACTTGGTGTGGATTTTGAAATTCATCTTTGCTTCATGTATGGTTTAGTGAGCTTAGTTTATGAAACACTTATGTAAATTAAATGGTTATGAGGTTGTGTGGGCAAGAATTATCTTATGCTAAATTAGTGTTTCTTTCATGCTTATGTGGATCATTTTCTATTTGGTGAATCACCTCTCTTAGCTTAGATTTCCTTTTTTTATGTTATCTTTCTCTCCCTTTTGTTTGGTTAATAGTAGGTTTTAGTGTGTGGGAACAAGCTAAAGTGAAGCATCTGAGGAGCTATCCTCATTAAAAAACTTAGAGGTTCAACCTCACTATAGGATATCCCTAGCCTGAGGTTGTCCCAATGCTTGTAGCTAGTAGTGAAAGAGCCTAAGAAACCCTCCCACAAAGGGTGAAATTATATGCTACAATATTTTCTAGTATGCATGGTGGGATAAATTTCAAACAATATTGGTTAAGTTCAATGCTAGGTTGATCAATTTGTAGTGGTTGTAACTTTTATCTTTCAGTATCTAGTGACTTCAAAGAACACTCAACAATCTAGTGGTAGAACAGTAGCTATATTTCATGCCAAAGATAATTGCAAGATCATATTTTAGAGGTATTCCTTTTAAATTTGTTGAATTAAATTTAAACATAGCAAGAAGGTTAAGGTTCACCCATACTCACCCATATATAGGAAACTATTTTCCTAAACCAATTGTGAGGTATACATATGCAAGAAGATCCTTGTTAGCCCCTCATGCTAACATGATTACCCAAACATATTTTGTGGGTTTCAGTGGCGAAAGGCCTTTGAATTTTCTGCAATATGATCTTATGCTAGTAGCAGCCCTCAAAATCATCCATTATTTCATAGGAGATCAAGTCGTAACTCCTACTGAACACATCATAAATATCTCCAATTTTTGTAATATTTATAATGTCACAATAGAAAATGTAGCTATCAGACTATTGGCTATATCCTTTAAGGGAAAAGCTTTAGATTGGTATATAGGTTTAAATCCTAACTCTATTCTATCATGGGATCAGCTAGGAACATCCTTATGTAAGATATTTGTAGATGCGTGATCATTTTTCACTAGTAGAACAATTGACCACAATCAAGAGAGCTCCTCATGAAGTTATGCAAGACATCAACACAAGATTCCAAAAAGCTTGGGATAGAATTCCGGCCACTATTAGACCATCCCCTAATTTTGCATTCTTATACAATTCGAAGGCTCTAAATAGTGACATAAAATTAATGATCCAATCCATGGGAGGAGATATATTACCAGACATTTATGAGGTGGATATCAAAGATGAAAAATTGTCTAGTTTAGGTTGGCAAGCTTACTCCAAGCCCCTAATGCCTCTTTTCCTTGAGATCAAACCACCTCTTACATTTTTTCCCCCACTTTATTTTATTCTTGTAACTCCAACAATTGTTTAAATACCTTTACCTAAGCAAGAAAAGGCCTCCACTAGAAGATCAAGTGATTCCCAATAGCAAAAAAACTACCTAGAACTTAAAAGCATGATCCAATCCTTGATAAATGATCTAGTAAATGTAAAATGGAAATCTCAATTCAATAAACCTTATCAAGATCCATATGTGCCTCAAAAATAGTCTTATCAAGCAAATAGACCACCCTATAAAGGAAATTTTCAAGGAAAAGGTCAAAGACAGGCGCAACCTAACTATGCTAGACAAAATAACTATAATCCAAATTCTAAAAGCTCTTCCAATTCCTTGGTTCCTATTCAAAACAATATCGCTCAAGAGGCTAAAGGTATAATGCCTTAGAATCAATATTTTGGGCAATCCATTATCCTAGCTAATGGTTTTAATCAGGAATTCAATGACCAATGGTAGTAAATTGTTGCTTAAGGATACAATCAAGCTCTTATGGCTCAAAACTTGGATATCCCCATCATGACAAAAACATATTAGTCTTCATAGAACAAGGATCATATCAAGTACCAAACCAACCAGATGCTAAAATGGTCATTAGTGATTAATAAGAGTGTTATGTATCTGATTAGCAGGCTAGCTCCAGTCAAGCTCACATCTCAGTGGTCGAATATACAAGATTCAAAAGAAGGAATATGGATGACAACCAAGGAGCATTCAAGGAACCTCCTACCACCAATCCATCATTCTTCTATCTTGAGGAGATTCCAAACTTGTTCTTGGATGAGCTATGGGGGGATAATCAATTTCTCAACCCTTTAAAAAATGTTGAAGAAAGAGACATGGGTGTTTATTTGCTACATGAAGAAAATCAAATCATGCCTTTCATCATTAGACCTAAAAAATACCTCAATGGTATGTGAAAGTTATTATTTGATGGTCCAATGAGTAAAAAAGGAGTAGGTGCAGGGGCAATGTTGGTTTCCCCTTTAGGTAATAAGCATTTCTCTTCCTATAGGTTCCATTTCAGTTTCTCTTCTAATGCAACAAAATATGAAGGCTTGATCCATGGTCCATAATGGGTTAATAAAATAATAATCAAAATTTTGTAAGCATATGGATATAGTGAGATTATAGTGAATCAAGTTAGAGGCTTGAACATATAAAAGAATCCTTTGATGAGGTCTTATAAAAATAGAGTGTGGGACCTAATTGAAGATTTTGAAGCCTTCGACATCCAAGCTGTACTAAAGAACCAGAATCATCATGTTGATATATTGCCAACTATGGGAGCCTAGTTTGATACTCAAAGTAAGCTAAAAGAGGCCAATGTTTAGCCACATGTCAAGGTGGAGGTGAGGCCATCAGTGCCAAATAATGAAGTGAATTGGCAAGTTTTTAAAAATGACAAACAAATTACTTGCTTCTTGCAATAAGAAGTAGAGTTTTCCTTAATGAACCAAAGTAAATTTCAACATTAGTATGAGTATCAAATTGTTCAACTAAGGTCTAAAAATTTTCCTAAAGGACTAGTTACACTTGAGGGACTTTTCCATAAGGGAGACCATATGAGAAAAGAAAAGGTTGTAATGTTGATCAATGAACAAAACTATGAGAGAGTCTTCATCTTCAAAGACAAACTTCTCAAGCTCAAGAAGGTAAGCAAAAAAGCTAAGAGGAATTATTTCATAGTACTTTGTTATGAATACATAGACATATTTGCTTGGGAATATAATGACATGAAAGGTTTTGGTCCAAAGTTAGCCTATCATACTATAGAGATTGAGGCTAATTCTAAGCCTATGAGGCAAAAGAAAAGGCCCGTTAACCCCAAAATTGAAGAGATAATGAGGAGAGAGCTAACCAAGTTAACTGAATCCAAGATTATATTTCCTATTGAACACTCATCATGGATAGCCAATTTGGTACCTACAAAGAATAAGAGCAAAGAGATTAGGTTTTGTGTTGACTTAAAATATTTGAATAGGGTCTCCTTGAAAGATCATTAACCTCTAACATCCATGGATCAACTTCTTCAAATAGCTATATGTTCATAATGTTTTTCTCTTTTGGATGGGTACTCAGGATATAACTAGGTGCTAGTAAGGGAAGAAGATCAATACAAGACTACCTTCACCACCAAATGGGGCATGTATTCATACCAAAAGATGCCTTTTGGCTTATCAAATGTTAGGGCCACTTTTTAAAGAGCAATGGACATGGATTTCTAAGGGTCGTTTAATCAAATGGTACTAGTATACTTAGATGACATCATAGTTTTCTCCAATGATGCCAAAAAACATATGGACCACCTAAGATTGATCTTTGAGAGATGCAGAGAGTATAGAATCTCCTTGAATCCTAAGAAGTGTGTGATTGATGTTCATGAGGGAAAAATCTTGGGACACATTGTCTCAAAATAAGGATTAGTTATTGATATTGATAGAATAAGTGAAATCCTAGCTTTATCCTTACACAAGCATAAGAAGGGACTCCAAAGTTTCATTGGGAAAATAAACTTTGTGAGAAGATGTATACCTAGTTTTGAAAACTTGGTCAAGCCCATCACTACTATGCTGAAGAAGAACCAAGTGTTTACTTTGTCAAATGAAGGTAAATCAACATTTGTGGATATCAAGCAAGCCATTTCCCAAGCACCCACACTCATGAATCTTGATTTCTCAAGATATTTCATATTGTATGCTTTTGCTAATATTGATAATATATCAACTATGCTAATGTAAAATAATGGTGAAGGACTTGAGAAGCCAATAGTATTTTTTAATCATAGGCTTGAGGAGTATGAGGTGAGGTATATTTTTGTATAAAATCAAATGTTTTAAGTATTGAGAAGCCTTAAAATTTTTAGGCCAATGCTATCCAATAGTAAAATATATCTTATGGTGTCTTATCCTGGAGTGAGAGACTTCCTTCTTAACAAAGACTCGAATGAAAAGAGAGCTAGTTGGACTACCAAGGTCATGGAATATGACATGGAGATCAAGATCACTAAGATAGTAAGAGGTAAAGGCTTGTGTGAGCATATGGTCAATGATATTCATGAAGATAAAGAGATCATCATGGTAACACATGACAGCTCACAAATATATGCACCTCCACCTCACACTAGTTGGCTCTAGGATATGACACATTTCTTGATAATATGTGAGTGCCCTTAGGGTATGGATAGGGAAAAATAAGGTATTTTAGACTTAAATCCATACCTTATGCATTGGTTTATGGGTTTTTATTTATAAAATAACTCAATGGAGTGATCCTAAGGTGCATAGATAATGACCAAGTGATCAAGCTTTTGGAGCAATTCCATGATGGACCTGTAAGAGGTCATTTTTCAATTAGAACCATAATAACAAAGATAATGAGGATTGGTTATTACTATCCCAACCTATTTAAATATGCATATGCATGAGTAAGAAAGTGTCAAAAGTGTGATTTATTTGTGGGTAAGTAAAGATTAGTAGCCCTTCCTCTCAACCCAATTCAGGTAGAGCAAGCCTTCATGCAATGGGGGCTAAGTTTCATAGGAATGATCAACCCTACATCAAGTGAATCACATAAATGGGTGATTAATACAATTGAATACTTCACCAGGTGGGTAGAATCCATTAAGTTGAAAGAAGCTAATGAAGGTGTAGTCCTAGACTTTTATGATAACATTATGAGCAGGTTTGGTGTTCCATCCACTATCATATCTGATAATGCATTGGCATTATTTGGTATAAAAAAAGAGGATGGGATCTCAAGATGGTCATCTACCTCAGTACCTCTTCTAATTATTATCCTCAAGGAAATAGATTGGCTAAGTCCACAAATAAGAATTTGTTGAGAATCATAGGGCATGACACACCAAACTAAAGATATCCTTGTGAGCTAATAGGGTGACTCATAAAGATACCATTGGTAATTATCCATATGTCTTAGTATATGGAAGGGTGGCCAAGTTTCCCATTGCTTTAAATATTTTTGCATTAGAGTTATCCCATCAGCTATAGTTGATGAAAGATGAGCCCATGAATGTGAGATTGGTAGAACTCATGGAGCTTGAAGAAACAAGAGACCTTGAAATGAAGACACTAGAGTCACATCAATATGAAGTCAATAAATATTTTGACAAGAGATCCATATCAAGGGAATTCAAGGAAGGGGACCTAGTCCTCAAGTGGGATTCAAATAAGGCCAAGCTAGGCAACCATACTAAATTTAACAGCTTGTGGAGTGGTCCTTATTTGATCCATGCATGCAAATGACATAATGACTTTCAACTGTCCCAACTAGATGGAGAGGTAAAACTCATCCTAGTTAATGGGATTAATCTAAATCCTTGTTACTATAAGATTTTGTAGCCATTGTATATATTGTACATGTGTAGTTTTTCTTATTTTCTCTTATGTGCCTTGTGCACATCTTTTCAATTGCATGTTTCCCTTACCTAAGTGCCTTGGGCATAGTGTTTATTTTGTTTTTGTTATTATTTTTTATTCAAGAGGAAGATATATAAAGGGTCAGCCTTATATCCAATTTTATACCAGCTCAGTTGCAGAGGCTAATGACTCCATGCCCAATGGACTAGGCAAGGCAAGTGGTCTAGGTTCTCAAGTATAGCATGAATGCTTCCCTATGAGTGGCCAAAAATGTTATCCATTTTTGGCCCACATACTCAAGCTCTTTCACTTTTTCAAGGACTATTTCAAATATTCCAAAGGTATTTTCAAATTCTAATAGACCTTTTCAATTTTTTTGAAAGGTACTTTTCCTTCGCAAAGGGCCAATTTTTTTTTGAAAGATCATTTTCACAAAGTTGGAGGGGTATTTTCAAAATTTTAAAGGGGTATTCTTTCCAAAATTTACAAAAAGATAAGCTGAAGGGTGATTTTTAATTCTTTTGAAGGGATTTTTGGAAATTTTGAAGGATAAAAAAAGGGGTCACTTTTAAGAAAGCTGAAGGACACCTCCTTTTCGAAAAGGGGCATTTTCATAAAGTCTAAAGACATGAATCCCTTCAAAAAAATAGTCTGAAGGAAATTTTCAAAGAAAAAAGTCTGAAAAAATATCCATTTGAATTTGAAATCTTGAGATGTTCTTGTGGATGTAGACACCTAAAACTAGCCACCGATAACCTCCAACCAGGGTTTTGGCCAATTTCCACCTAAAATGCACAATTTGGCCTAAAAATACTAAAACATGATAAATGCTGTGAAAATGACATATTCAAGTGCCAATTTTATCTAGGGTATCACTAAATGGGGTAATGTAATTTATGGGCCAACTAACTTTGATCTAATTATTTTGATTCAAAATACCAATTTTGCACCCACGTGCTCTAGATTGCTCTTTCCTATCAAATCTTATACACAAGATGTGTGCCTTAATTATTTGTTTTTTGTAACATTCTAAATGGGAATATGGTTTTAATGCATCCATAGTGCCTTCCAATTCCAATCTAGTTAAATTTTAGACCAATAACAAGGCATTCTGATCAATTTGAGTAATTTATGCACAAAGTGCTTAATCATGCTTAAGAGCTAATTAAAACAAATCAATACCTAATAAAAAATTCCATATAAACTTGTTGAATAATTATTTTTGTAAATGAATATTGAATATCTGCATCATCAAGTGACCTCATTTCTTGGGAAGACATCCCTAGGCCATAAATGCCATAAATACCAAGATTCATGCCCTCTATGCCTCATCAATGCCTTTTATGATGCCCTACATGCCTCTTAATTTCCCCTTCTTATAATGTCATGATGAGGATAATTATAAACTTAATTTCAAAAATTGAATTAATCTTCAACCACACATCTCAATCTCAAGATGGATGGTTCAGGTTGATTCTAGACATTTTCAAAAATATATAAATAGAGAGGCTATGACCATCATTTCTAAGCTATTTTAGTGCAAAGTTATAATGCAAAAATATCTTAAATAAGCCATCTCAACTAGTGTTACCATGCCAAATTGAATAAAAGCCAATCCAAGCCATAAGACAAAGGTGCCAAGGAGAGATTGAGGTAGCCAAGCTTCCATTTCCAAGGACTTCATGAGCATGAAACCGAGAAAGTCACTACTACAAAGGCATTTGGAGAATCCAAGGAAGGTGAAGGAATTATTGTGTTTTATTCCTTAATTTTTAGTTGTGTTTGTCATTTTTTTTGTTAACTAAGCTCTCCCTAGTGTCTAGGCCTAGAGATGTTATGATATTAGTGTGTTTCTTTCATTTTGTTTTCATTTTGGAACTAACACTATACTAACCATCCTCTCTTGAGTGAAATTCCTAGATCACATATGGCATACCTGGTGGTACAAGATGCATCTCACACCTGAAAGAGATCATTTTTCAACCATAAAATATTTATTTGAGCCTTTAAAACTCTTGCAAATTGATTTTCTAACTTTATTTTGACATTTTTGTTTACCATAGTTTTACATAGCAATCGACATCAACAAGTAATACTGACATTAGTTACCTAGTTAACTAATGTTGATTAGCAAAACTAACATCTGTTAGATCTTAGTTAGCCAAAATAACCAATGTCGGTGGTAGTAATTGATGTTGGTCACTATGTTTTTCCAAAAGCATAGACCTAAGAGCTACTTTTTCAAAGTTCATTATTTCAAGCTAAAAGGAGCTTCAAAGATAAATGGCATGCTAACAATCTTGATGTAGGACCAAGATTGATATTTGTTCAAAACATGTTTAAATCACCTTTTCATGCTTAAAAATTAATTATAAACCTTGTTTTGATGTTTAACAAAGAATTTAGATGTTTTGGTGAATGTTTTCAAAGTTTACAAATAAGACCAAGGGATCAAACGAACACTACCAAATCTTTCATTTTGGGTTTAAAATTGAACATACTTGTCAATTCTTGTTTACAATAGTTATTTAATCAATTTTTTGTTTGGAAAAAAGATTAATGTTGCATATATGATCTTCCATTTATCCCCTATAGGGAACCCTTAGAATCAAAAGTGCCATTCCTATTACAAATAGCCTACTCCAAGGCTTAGAAATAAATTCATCTAAAGCACTCCCCAAAAACATGCCAAACTTTGGGTGACCTTGAAAATGACCCTAAAGTCTTTCTATATTCATTCTTTATTTATTTTTATGCATCTTGGCTTGTGAGGGGGACTTCATCACCTCCCATAAGTTCTTTAGGGAAGCTTTGACCCAGGGTTTCATCTCCCAACATTGACTTCATTAGGCTCCTTTGGAGTTGCACATGGGACGTAGTAGCACTTTAGACATCACACTACACTAACTAAACAATAAGATGTAGTGGTTGTAAAAAGGACTAAAAATTTTTACAATAAGCTAAGTGACACAAACCCAAAATACATGCTTTTCTTTTGTATTATTTGGCATGAGAGTTATTTTACAATTGATTCCCATAGATTATTCAAAAACTTGTTAGATCTTAGACAAATCCCCATTTTCCAGAGAAGTATTATTGGTGCAACATGCACCTCAAGGTCCATGTCATAGTACTGTCATTTGAGAGAAGGGGGTATAAAAACCCTACTATATAATGCACATTTACTTTTGGATGAACACTTTAAATCCTCTCACATAATGTATATTGATGGATTCCAATAATACCAAGCAACCTTGTCAATTTAGGATCTAAGAACTATTAACCAGTTAGTCTTGTCCTAGTTTAAAATCTTGTGTGGAGTCAAAACTTGGTGTAAACAAATAATCCAAACCAAACACATAGTCCAAATTTTCCTTTGAATAAAGAAACATTATGTTGTCTGCATGAGATCATAAATTTACCTTGTTCTAAATTTCATCAAAAGTTTGAGAGTTATATCATCCACTTTGGTGTAGTTATGCCACCCAATTAAGTCTAGACCATCACCAAAGTTGCTTAAGTCCTTCACTTATAAACTAAATTTGGAATTACACCTTTAAAAGTTCATAAGGTTGATATGTTAAGTTGGTTTGTCATTTTCACTAAACTTGATAGAACTTAGGTTTAATTTCTAATTTAGGTTGAAGGTCATTTAAAGACTTACAATAATTATCATCAATTGATAGACTTAAGCCATTTTGTGCTAAACACTTGCTCTTTAAGTCTATGCAGTACAATATTTTTTGAGTCAAGAAAGGTAGTGTTATACTGTTAAAATTGTAGGAAAATGTATTTGCCTTAGATATTTTTTAAAACAAACCTTTTTATCATACCTTTTGGGTAGTATAGCATCATTAGACTACCCAAAACATTTTGAATATTGTTTCATAGATCCTCTTGCATAGAGTTCCAAATTTGATCCTACATTTTTAGAATAATTTGTGTATAATTTTTTGATCTTTTATTTAAAATGGATATACTATTCACTTTTGTATAGCTTGTTTGTCAAAAAGAACCTAATTTCATACTATTTTTTGTGAGAAAATAAACTATTACTAAAGTGCCTTTTGTTTCATACCTTATACCTAGTTGATCAAGTTCATGTCTAAGAATCAAATGCCTAGGGTTTATTTCAAGTGTTTCAAATTGATTAGATTAAAATTTTCATCTATTTTCAAAGTCTATCTTTTGACACAATTTGGCCAAGAGTCCTATCACATGCCTTATTTGAGCCTAAATTTTGACACTGTGTTTGGCCAAAAGACCTAGTAAATTTTAAATTCCTATATTAAACTGATTTGAAACACTTTAACCTTAATTTTGGCATAAGATTTTTTAGGAAAATTTACCTACTTATCTTTGTGTGTGTTGGGTGAATATTTTGTTGTCAACTAACTGATGACAAAATGGGTATATCAACCACAACATAGGGAGATTTACGCCACGAAAAGTGTGGGTTTACCAGATTTGGATGAGGTAAATCTCCCCTCTCATCAAGGGGAGGTTCCCTATGAATATTTATATGCTATATGTATATATATAATTAAGTATAAAATAACACATGGGGTGGTATAATAGCATCCACCTCTCTTTTTTCAGAGGTGATGTACAAGGAACAAGAGAGAGAAATCTTGGTCTTGGGCCAACAACATCCCTCTTCTTTCAGGAATGGTATCCAACGTAGAGCAAAAAATCACCTAAAGTAATAAAGGTCACAAGAAAACCCATGCAAGCACAAAGTCTTCTGTTGTCTCCTCCGTTGATCTGGAACAAGCGTAACCTTAGAGTGAAACGAAGCACAAAGTCTTCACCTGAAACTATAAAAGATAACAAAATCACAAAGATAAAAGTAACTCAAATTTTCTCTTCTACCTTTTAGAAATGCCCTCAGATAATATTAACACACCCACTTTGCTTATTAAATCAGATAAACAAGGGATTATCAGGAAAGAGGACATAAGAACTGTTTCCTAAATAACACAGATAATTTCAACACAAAGTCTGAAATAAACCTGCTTCTCATTCATTTAATAAAATATGATTTACAAGTTGAGCACAAAGTCTCAAAAAGTGTTTCAATTTTGGCATAGTTTTTTCTCTCAATTATCCAAGATCCTTTTACAAAAGAGGTCTCCACTATATATAGGGAGAAAACTCTCAAAATTTAGAAAATAATAAAATACAAAAATGTCTTAGTCAAAGATGACTCATCTTTGACTTTGAGATATTTTTCCAAACTTTTTACATGTAACTACATATTACAAAATTGCATGCACTTTCTCAAGACAAAAGTGCATAAAGAAAGAAGAAGAGAGAAAGGGAAAAACTTCAGTTCTTTCCACCAGACTTCTTTAGATGAGCATCATACATAACAATGGATGCCTAAATTCTTATACTATCTGGCGTAATTGTGTTCTTGGAGATGACCCTAGCTCTAATTAAAGCATACTTCAATGTTGTGATGGCCTTAACATGATTAGTTAACCTGGACCTCAGATTGTCTAGAGTTAACTGAGTATCTAAAATATGGTCCATAAAAGTCATTGAGAAGTCTTTTTCTTCAAAATTATTTTGAATCATACCCTTAAAGCTTTGGATAATTTCTTCAGCTGAGAGGAATTGGTTATCCCTGGAAGTGAGGTTGCAAGGCAGCTCTTCCAGTCTATTCAGCAGGCTTGTGTCGCTCTTCTCACTAGCATCCCTAGAAGATTTGAGATCTTCAACCAACTCCTTGAGTACCTATATCCTATATATTAGGGACTCCTTAATCTCAACATAGGAATCTTTGCTAGAAATGACACCAATAGATATCAAGGTGTTTTTCTTTAGATTCTTCATCTCCCTCCATTTGCTAAGATATTTTTTTGTACTATCAACATCTTGAGAGATAAGAGAGACAAGGTCATCTAAATTGGCTCTTACCTTCTTCATCTTGTCTGTCATTTCTATAACCTCTATAAGCAAGGAGACTCCCTGAGTATACATCTTTTCAATGTAGTCCTCCAGCACTTTCCCCTTCAAGTAAGTTTTCTCTACCTTTTGAATGATAGGGTCATCTATAGAGAAGGCCTCTGGAGTCACCGCTTCAGGGGGAAGAGTGAATTTCCTTATTATTGCCGTCAGCTGCTCTATCTTGGCCTTATAATAGTCTTTCATCTCCTTTTCTTGGACAAATTTTTGGACCATGATGTCCATTGCTGCCTGTAGATCAATTTTCGCACCTTCATGAGTAACTTTGCCAAGTTCAACATGAGAGATGGAATAGCTGATCATTTCAAAACCCTCAAGGGTTGTGTATTGTGGAGGCTTAGCTATTTCCATAAATTTATGTCCCTTTTTCTCAACCAATTTTGAGAGGATCCTTGGCCTCTTAGGAGCCTTAGCTTTCACCGGCACTATTTTTCCAAAATAAAAGTCATCTGGAGAGATGGCTAACTTCTTTCTTTTAGGTGTGAAAGCTGACATCCAAGGTAGGAGAGAAGAAGTATCTATCATGGCAATGGTTCCCATAGCTGGTGTTACTATGGCACTTCTACACTACTAGTGGTAATAGTGGTTGCAGTTGGAGTAACAGGTGAAACTATACTGGCTAGTGATTCTAGCTCTTGCACAAATTTTTTTCCTAAATTGAAGGAAGGAGATGAAAGGCTAGGGATATATCTAGAGGAGAGAAGAGTATCTATAGAAGCACCTTGAGGATCACTAAATATAACTCTAGAAGGAGAGGTGGCTCCAGAAGAAAGAACACTGATAGGAGAGAGAAGAAAAGGAGATGCCATAGAAGACTAAGGCAGAGAAGGAGAGATGCTTTTAAGTGGTTGTGCCCCTTCTTGGGAAGGTAGAGGTTCAGTCCTTTACTATTCTGAAGGCTGGTCATCTATCTCCATTTGTTGGGCCACCTATTTCTGAGAGCTTTGTTCTATAATTTTTTTAGCCACTACTTCTGGCTCTTTAGTAACCTTTGATTTTTTAGAAACAAAGATGATTCTAGGCTTGTGAGGCCTAGATGGGGAAGGAACATCACCTTTGTTCTTGGTCCTATTTTTTGCTTTTTTCCTCATCTCTGCTTGGAACTCAGCCTCTAATCCTGTGATAAATTCTTTCAGTATGATCCCTTTGGCCACTAACCAATCATTGGTGTTAGCCAATATTGGTTCAAATCTCTTCCTCAGAGAAGTTATCTCTTTCTGAGACCATTGAATTAGAGGAAGAGGGGATTTAGCAATCTTTTTAGCCAGGTACCTACTATTGATAATGCTCCCATCATCGACCAGATGGGGGGGATCTCTACAAGCCCCAAATACTCAATTTGTTCCAGGGTCAGTCTGCTATAGTCCATCCTCCTGATTTCTTCTACTGTTCTCAGGTCTACCCAAATGTCTTTTATCATAGGCTCATGGAATTGAGTCTTTAATTTGATCATGTCCTTAACTCCCCTATAGTCAAATTTGTCCCTTTTCTTGAATTGTTTCATAGTGACCAGCTGCATCTCTATTTCCATGACTTTGGCTTTGGCTACTGTCAAGATGGAGTATATGCCAATTTCAACTGGAAACCTGAGACCTAGCTTTTTCAACTCCATTTTCCTTGTGTGTACGATAGCCATTTGTCGACAAAGCTCCATCAAAACTAACTTATCAGAAGGAAACCTGGGGAGCATATAGGGATAGCCTTGGAAAAAGCCAACCCAAAGATAACAAAAAGTGGGAAATTGAAGGAACATACAACTGTAGTCGTTGACGACCATCCAAGCCTCATCAGATACTCTCTTCTATTCAAGTTGAGGGTTGAAGAGGCATAAAAACATAGAAAATAAAGCATCATTTACCCATGGTGGATTGATCCTTGAAGCGTCAACTGGGGGTAATATGAGTAGACCAGGGTGGTCTTTCTATCCCCTTCAGTTGTCAAACTTGGAAAGGTTTGCATCGAGACAACTATGTACACAAGGTATGAGGTCATATAGAACTTGGAAGAAGTTTATACCTTGGTTAACTGCTCGTGAAGGGCATTGTTGATTTGCTCACCCCAAAAGATGACCTACTTACCCTAGAGGATGATCTTAATGAATGAGTACATCCACTCATGGAACTGTGAGGAAGATGGGAGGCCTCACACTTTGCTGAGAAGGGTGATCAAGTCACTAACTTTTTCAATGAAATCACTCTTTGAGAAGTCCTACAACCATCTAGATAGATTGGTTCTGGGTGTCTTCAACCACTTGTTATTCATCACTTTCTTTGCCCTCTCAAGGTCTTTGTCGTACTCCTTCTGGGCTTCTATGAAGTCAATCTTTAGCACTTTAGTAGCAGGAGGGCACATGAAGACTTTGTCAATAAATTTAGGATCCAACCAAATTACTACGTTGCCACTGGCATCTGAGACTGATCTTGTCTATTTATTGTAGAACCAGGTGCACTGAAGGATGAACTCTGTATGATGTGCTGCCACTGGGAAAGTGACAACCAAGTGAATGTTGCTTTCAATGATCCTCCTCATTTCAGAGCTCGAGTTAGTTGCCTTCATTTGATTCACGAACTCAGCCATATCTACGTGGCCAATTTTAGGGTCCCTGATGTCATCAACATTGGAGGTGACCGAAGTGATTGGAAAGACACCCTGGTATTTGTACTTCATGGTCTTTAACTTTTTGGAAGACATTTCAGACATTAGAACTGGCCTCGATTGAATAGGTGCTAACAAGCAAGAATTCTTTGAAAGTACTGCAGTCATGATCACGTAATTAAGGAAAAGTGGGCAAGTTGGGGAATCCGCATTTTAAGTGACCATGACCAAGGAAGCGCACTTAAAAGGGTTGGGTTGGAAATTAGGGCAGAAAACAAGGAAAGAAGGGAAATAAAGGAGAAGAGGAAAAATCCTCCAGAGTTAGAAAAATTGGAGGAGAAATGCATGGGCGGCAAAAATAGCCACCCCTGCATGAAGAAAAAAAATAGTGTAAAAGCGGTAAAATTTGCCGCCCCTTCAGGATCAGCCTACACGAGTGGTGAAATTCACTGCCCATGTAGATCGGAGGGGAAAGTGTAGGGGTGGAAAAATTCACTGCCCCTACACTTCTGACCTATATCGATGGCAAAATTTGCCGCCGATGCATGCTTAGGGAAAAAAGGGCACGGGCGGAAAAAATCACCGCCTGTGTATACAAGGCCTATGTGGGCGGCAAAATTCACCACCCGCGTAGGTAGGGGTTGTGACAATGGCAACCAAAAGGCATGGATGCTGAAAATCACTGCCCACACCTAGTCTTGCACAAAATCCATGGGTAACAGGGAGGGGTGGCAAAAATTGCCACCCCAACATGGAAAGAAAAATGGGAAGGCTGACGGGGAGGACAAGGTGGGGGGAGGCAAAAATTGCCACCCTCACAGGAGTTGGCCAATTGGCCATAAAGAAATAAAAATCCTAAAAATAATAACAAAAATCAAACTAACAAAATAAAGAATAGGGAAAGAAAGGAAACAAACACTAAAAACAAGACCTACTTGGAAAGCCATGTGCGTCACGAGATTAAATTTGCAAAAATGCACCTTAACCCGTTCGCTAGAGGATAGGAGGAGAGGAGGAAGAATGAAGAAAAATGAGGCCAAAATCAGGTTATATGAGGCAAAAATTAACCCCAACAACCTGCCACGCATGGCAATAAATGTTTCACATGGAAAATGAGGCATGCAATGGCGGTGAATTTCACCACCCTTGCATGTTCGTTTGCAAGTTCAGATGCAGGGGCGGCAAAAATTGCCACCCTTGTAGGTCAAAATGCAGGGGTGGAAAAAAATGCTGCCCTTGCAAGGGAAATGTAGGGGCAGCAAAAAATGCTGGCCTTGAAGGTCAAAAGTGAAATGCACTGGCGGCAAATTTTGTCGCTCATGCACGAGAATGGAGAAAATAAAACACCAACTCTGAAAGAGGCAGGTTTGGGTCTCTTGGTTGCATCAAGACCATAATAGCCTTCATGTCTTAGGGAAGACATGATAAAAATACATTACGAATTTTGAAAGGTGCAGTTGGACCAAGATGAGAATGATAAGAACCAATCTTGAAAACAAACTTAGAGAGATGAAAGATGAAATGGACAAGTTTTGTAGGGGGTTATTCCCAAAAATGAGCTAAGATGATTTTGGAAATAACAGTTGGCTCTTGTTGGAGAACTTTCATTAATCAAATTGATCAATGGGAGTAGAAACCAGTCTCTAAGTGCCTTCATCCAAGCCATTGGGCTGCGGAGTCAAGCTAAAAACAAAAAAAATAGACAAAATGTAAAAACTATACATATATACAAACAGACCCATCTAAGCTTCAAGGATTGAACAACTTCAGATGTTGCCCGCTGTGAGGTAGTAAAAATGGTATTCCATCTTGGTACTCCAGCAAGAAGCTAGCCTCACCACATAGCTGTCAAATGGTGAACGGGCCTCTCCATAAGGAGTCAAATTTGTTGTGCATCCCTTTTGGTTCCCGCCTCTTGTCCCACAACAAGACTTGATCACTGACTTGGAATTCGTAAACTTTAGATTTTTTATCAAAAAGTGCCTTCACCCAGTGTTGATGTGCTATAATCTGATCTACCACCATGGTTCATTGTTCATTTAGTTCAGTTAGACACAATTCTTTTATCAACCAAACTTTCAAAGGTTGAATCTTTGATTGCTTTGGTTAACCTGAGTGCTGATAGTTTAAGGGTGATGGAGATTTCCACATTCAAGCCATATAGAAGTTGGAAAGGCAAAAAACCTATAGCCTTTTTGAGAGTTATCCTATCTGCCCATAAAACATCATACAATGCTTTGTGTTATGTTCTTTGATTGTCATCTACCAACTTCCTGATAATAGTGACCAGGTTCTTATTACTCGATTCTGCTTGGCCATTTCCTTGAGGAAAATAATCTGAAGTGCGGGATAGGGTAATCCCATAATAAAAACAAAATTGAGTAATTTCATATGATAAAAAATAGTCTGCATTATCTATTACAATCTTGAGTGGGACCCCAAACCGAGAGATGATATTTTCCTTGAGAAAACTGCACACCACTTCAGACGTAGCGTGCTTGGTTAGGATGGCCTCCACCCACTTGGTAAATTAATCCATCACTGTGAGGACATAATCATGTCTGGCACTTGAAGATGGGTTGACTATGCCAATGAAGTCAATACCCCACTGCTGAAAAGGCTCCTCAATTACTACCAGCTTGAGAGGTAAAGCAGCTAGCTTAGGCTTCCTAACGAATTGCTGACATAATTCACACCTATGCACCCATCTGTAGGCATCCTAGAATAGTGTGGGCCAATAATACCTTGTTCATATAATTTTGTGTGATGTCACTGGTGCAAAAAAATGCCCTTCACAAGCCAAATTGTGGAAAGACTTCAAGAGTTTATCTTTTTGTGCCTTATCAACACAACAAAGAAATGCCCCATCCAGGTTCCTTTTATACAGACCATTATCCCATAGAACATAACTAGCAACCTTTAACTTAAAATTCCATTTATCTTTATAATAAAGATGGGTGGGACAGTCACCATATGTTAGAAAATAGGCAATGTCAAAATACCACTCATTAGTAGTGGCAACAAAGAGGACCGTAGGCATGCCTTCGATTTCTATTTCATCACTTTCTGCTTCATCTGGAATGTTGTTGGTGATCAACTAACAAAGACCCTTCTTCTGCATGAGCTTGGTAGGTTTGAAGTCCAGATAAAACTCTTGAATCTTAGCGATCTAATTACCTCTCTTCATACTGAACTCCTGTTGAGTCAAAATGGATTTTACTGTTGTATCATGTACGAGAACTTCGGTGTGTGAGTTCAAGATATAAAACCTGAAATGCTTGACTACTTTGACCACTGCGTATGCATACTTCTCCATGTTAAAATATTTTAGCTCATGAACCTTGAGTGGACAACTCATGAAAGAGATAGGAGATTCCACACCTTCTTGGTTTTGTTGAATTAAAATGGCCGAGAGTGTATGTTCAGAGGCATAACTATATATTTTGAAGCTTTTGGTGTAGTCTGGACAAACCAAGACTGGCACACGAGCAATTACTTCTTTGATTTTTTTGAATGCTGATTTACCCTCAGTAGTCCATCT
Source organism: Torreya grandis (assembly GCA_037957365.1). NCBI lineage: Eukaryota > Viridiplantae > Streptophyta > Pinopsida > Cupressales > Taxaceae > Torreya > Torreya grandis. Next base: position 731,432 of record JARHVA010000278.1, on the reverse strand, counting down.
GAAGGTAGCATTGCCTTTCATCATATTGATAATATGGCGGGTCTTCTCAGTGAAATCAGGAATGAACCTCCAGAGAAAATTCACCTTTCTAAAGAATGAGTGATTTGCAATTTTGCTGGTAGGTAAAGTAAGTTCCTGGATGGACTTGACTCTTTCTGAGTCAATTTTAATTCCTTCTCAGGACACAACATGTCCGAGAAGTTTTCCTTCAGTCACCCCAAAGATAGACTTTGGATTTAGAGAAATACCATTTTGACGATAGCATTTTAGTATCCTTTGCAAATGGTGAACATGGTCAGAACGATGCTTTGAAAATACTGTCAAATCATCCAGGTACACTACAATGAACTTACCCATCTCTTCTTTGAAAGCGAGGTCCATCGCCCTTTGAAATGTGGCACCTGCATTTATCAGACTGAAAGGCATCCTTTGATAGGTGAATGTGCCCTAGGGTGTGGTGAAGGCTATCTTATGCTGGTCTACTTTTCCAACTTCGATTTGATTGTACCCCAAAAAACTATCCAACATTAATAACATTTCTAAACCTATTACCATTTGCAGGACTTGATCCATGATAGAGAGAGGGTAGTTATCTTTTAAAGATAACTGATTCAAGTTCCTGAAATCCATGCAGATTCGAATTTCACCATTCTTCTTTCTGATAGGGACTATGTTGGCAATCCATGTGGAGTGATGAATTGGGAAAATTATCTGGGCCTCAAGTATTTTTTGTATCTCAACTAAAATAGTACCTGAGATTTTTGGACTGTATTGCTTGGATTTTTGCTTGTAAGGTATAGAGTTTGCCTTAAGAAGAATGTTGTGGCAGATGTCATTTAGCCTAAGTGATTTTAGATCATCATAGGAATAAGCCAATACATCTATATATTAGTGAAGTAAACTAGCAAGCTTAAATCTCTCCTTGAGAGTTCATCATTTCCCAATGTTTACCATCCTGGGATCTCCCTTGGTTCCCAGGTTTACTTGATCAAAATCTTGAGAGGAGTTTGAATCTGTTTGCTGTTGTTTAATAAACCTGTCATGGTTATCAAACAACTTTTCTAGGAAAACCAGGCCTTTGAGAATCTTATTCCCCTTAAGTTGTAGGAAATCCTCACCTATGTTCATTCTTGATTTAGAAGTTGCTTCACATTCTTGGAGCTTACTACCTTCAAAATGCAATTGTTCAAAACTATCTTTTTACTCCAAAAAGGCAATGATTTGATCATCATTGTTAAATACTTGCCAATGGCTAGCATTATTAGATACACTTGGCTGAAAGACCAGTTCAATAGTGTACTTATCTCCTTTAAAGTCTGGGTGGGGAACTAAGAGAGTAGTAGAGATAGCCAATGCATCTGCCCGATTGTTGAATTCTCATGGGATGATAGAGATGCTGAAAGCATCAAAATTTTTGATTTGGTCCCAGACAAGATTGCGATAGTGATGCAATCTTTCATTTTTGGTCTGATAGAAGTTTCTTACCTAATAGACCACCAACTCAGCATCCCCTTTAGCATGGAGTAGCATAATGCCTTTTTCTTTGGCAGCCTGTAATCCAAGTAACAGGGATTCATACTCAGTTGTGTTGTTGGTGTTGTTGAACTGTAACTTATAGGACAAAGGAATAATGTCTCTTTGAGGAGATACCAACACAACCTCGGCTTTCAAGTTGGTAGAAGAATAGCTACCATCAAATTCTAAGGTCCATACCTCATTAGACACCGCTTTTTCTTTGAAAACTCCTTCATTTAGGGGAAGAGGTTCTCTCATGTGTTCATTTTTCCTTGTCAATTCTCCCATCATGTCAGCTGAACATAGTTTAAAGTAATCACCTGTAGGAGTTTCAATAGATGCCTCATAGATCTCATCCATAGATAGGAAGTAATTGCCCATGCCTGAATACTCAAATAAAATTTGAGCTTTTGGCACTGATGATTGGGTAACTACATACTTTGCCTCTTTTTTAGGAAGCAACTTCTTCATAACACCTTGAATTGGGATCCTTGCTTCTGACAATTCCATACTTAGATCACCTCCAACATCTTTGCAAAAAAATTTCCCAAGCAGGATGCTGTAAGAGGCTGGAACATCGGCCATTAGGACAATCATTTTTATCTGCTTTTTTGGAAAAGCTGTGAAAGCAAATTGGGCATCTTTTATCTGACCAAGGAGTGGAACTTGCTTATTTTCCATAGAAAAACACCTCCCAAAAGTTTTGTTTAAGGTGAGGCCAAGGGAATCTGCCACCTTGGTGGGCATGACATTATCTAAGGCTCTAGAGTCTATTATGCAATTACTCGGTTTGTAACCATTTATTAGCAAGAAAACATAAAAAAAGTTCTATTTTCTCAAGAGCAATAGGAGGAGTCACAACAAGATTATTTTAGGAAGATTTATCTTTAGGGGGATCATGAATGTCCTTTGAAGAATCTTGTCCTACAGGGACAACTTTATTTTTCACATATTCTGTCAACCTATCAAATTATTCTGGGTTAGCCCTCAAATATTCAATCTCTGTCATTTGGATTTTAGTTTTTCTAGCATGATCAATTATATCAAATAGCTAAAAAAAATTGAAACAGAGGAAGAGAGTCCATCATCTAAAATTTTAGTAGGTGTGGCACTAGTTTGAGCAACTGAAGGGGAAGGTATGGGATGATTGGAGGTATTTACTTTTTGGTGAGTTACCCGGTCTTTTGGTTGAGGTAATGGAGTTCCTCGTTTGGTGATAGAAATCACCGGTTGAGGTTCTTCTACTTCTTTGCCTTTGTCAGCTTGTGGAGATGACTGGTGTTAAGATCTGATGAAAATAGCATAGGATCCATCCAACCCTTTTCCTTTACTTCCAGCTTCGTCCTGGTAATCCAAGAAACTAATATTGGAGTCGCCAGCTAATTCTTCTTCATGATCATCGAAGAGATTAGTGTCATCTTGTTGGTCCAACTGAGGTTTGAGCAAATAGTCGTGCTCAGCGTCAAAGTAATTGACCATTGAATTGGTAGGTGCCGCTTTGATGGCCAATTTCCCTGGAGGGGAAGGCAGGTGATTTGATTGCCCTCAGTTTTGGGCAGCATTACCCTAAAATTATTGATTCTGGAACATTCTCTTGGGCATATTTTGATAAGTAGGGGGAAACGTACCTTGGGATATTTGCCTCTTCAAAGCTATCAGTTCATTTGCCAATTTTTTTACCATAGGATCTATAGTGCCTATAAAAGAGCTTTCAATAGATGAAGAGAATATACTTTTACTAGGGTCTTTCTTGATCTTACCTGCTAGGATAAGATCATCCTTAATCTCAGTAGCCAAATTTTGAGCCAATGCTAGATCCATAGGGCCAGCTCGTCTCAATAGGAAACTTACTTTGGGAAGCTTTGAGTTGATAAAAAAGCACTTGAGATTCTCTGGCGTGGGTTGAGCAACAGTTGGAATCCGGTTCCTTAACTTGTTGAATTTAGTTATGAAATCCCTCATGGGTTTTTGAGATTCTTTTTTCATGTGGGTTAGCTATGCTAACAAAGCATGTGCATCTTTAGCAGATTTAAATCTAGCTTCAAATTTGGCTTTGAGAGTGTCCAAGTCAGTCACTGACCCAGCCTATAGGTGGTAGAACAAGTCTGCAGTACCACCTTGAAAAGGTTTTACAAAAATTCTCACTGCTACATCCTCAAATTCCACATCGATTACACCACATGCTATAGAAAAAGTGGTAATATGCTCATCGAGATGAACCTTCTCATCACCAAAAAACTTAGGAATTTTTTTTCTAAAACTATGAGGTAGTTCATGCAAATGTGCAGTCAAATTAGGAGGACCAAAGGAATTGCCCCATAGGCCTTGAGCCATTATGATAGGATGATTAAATGGTGGGATAACAAACCTTAGTGGAGTGTTTATAGGTAGGGCCTAATTAACAGTAGGAAAAGAAGCCCTACCTTGTGTTGGCGACTTGGTAAGGTCAGGAGCAAAATGGTGGAGGAAATAGATCAAAATTACTCTGCTATGCCAACTCAAACATGGGGTCAAAAACACTTTTGGCTCTCTAGCTTCTTTTGTAGCATGGAGTTGATAGATTTCAAATGAAAAAGGGACCAAAACTGCTTTAAGTTGAAGTTTGAGGCTTCAAAATGCACATTCGTAGTCCCCAGTAGAGTCACCAAAAATTGTTGGGTGAATATTTTGTCATCAACTAACTGATGACAAAATGGGTATATCAACCATAGCATAGGGAGATTTACACCATGAAAAGTGTGGGTTTACCAGATTTGGATGAGGTAAATCTCTCCTCTCATCAAGGGGAGGTTCCCTATGGATATTTATATGCTATTTGTATATATATAATTAAGCAAAAAATAACATATGGGGTGGTATAACAGCATCCACCTCTCTTTTTTCAGAGGTGATGTACAAGGAACAAGAGAGAGAAATCTTGATCGTGGGCCAATAACATCCCTCTTCTTTTAGGAATGGTATTCAGCATAGAGCAAAAAATCACCTGAAGTAACAAAGGTCACAAGAAAACCCATGCAAGCACAAAGTATTTCATTGTCTCCTGTGCTGATCTGGAACAAGCGTAACTGTAGAGTGAAATGAAGCACAAAGTCTTCACTTGAAACTACAAAAGATAATAGAATCAAAAAAATAAAAGTAGCTCAAAGTCTCTCTTCTACCTTTTAGAAGTGCCCTCAGATAATATTAACACACCCACTTTGCTTATTAAATCAGATAAATAAGAGATTATCAGGAAAGAGGATATAAGAACTATTTCCTAAATAACATAGATAATTTCAACACAAAGTCTGAAATAAACCTGCTTCTCATTTATTTAATAAAATATGATTTACAAGTTGAGCACAAAGTCTCAAAAAGTGTTTCAATTTCGGCAGAGTTTTTGCTCTCAATTATCCAAGATCCTTTTACAAAAGAGGTCTCCACTATATATAGGGAAAAAACTCTCAAAATTTAGAAAATAATAAAATGCAAAAATATCTTAGTCAGAGATGACTCATCTTTGAGTTTGAGATATTTTTCTAAACTTTTTACATGTAATTACATATTACAAAATTGCATGCACTTTTCTCAAGACAAAAGTGCATAAGGAAAGAAGAAGAGAGAAAGGAAAAAACTTTAGTTCTTGCCACCAGACTTCTTCAGATGAGCATCATACATAACAATGGATGCCTAAATTCCTATACTGTCTGGCGCAATTGTGTTCTTGGAGGTGACCTTGGCTCTAATTAAAGCATCTTTCAATGTTGTGATGGCCTTAGCATGATTAGTTAACCTGGACCTCAGATTGTCTAGAGTTAACTAAGTATCTAAAATATGGTCCACAAAAGTCATTGAGAAGGCTTTTTCTTCAAAATTCTTTTGAATCATACCCTTGAAGTTTTGGATCATTTCTTTCGCTGAGAGGAATTTGTTATCCCTAGAAGTGAGGTTGTAAGGTAGCTCTTCCAGTCTACTCAGTAGGCCTATGTCGCTCTTCTCACTAGCATCCTTGGAAGATTTGAGATCTTCAACTAACTCTTTGAGTACCTGTATCTTGTATATCAAGGACTCCTTTATCTCAACATAGGAATCCTTGATAGAAATGACATCGATAGATATCAAGGTGCTTTTCTTCAAATCCTTCATCTCCTTCCATTTGCTAAGATATTTTTCTATACTATCAACATCCTGAGAGATAAGAGAGACAAGGTCATCTAAATTTTCTCTTACCTTCTTCATCTTGTCTGTCTTTTCCACAACCTCTATAAATAAGGAGACACCCTGAGTATGCATCTTTTCAATGTAATCCTCCAGCACTTTCCCCTTCAAGTAAGTTTTCTCTGCCTTTTGAATGATAGGGTCATCTATAGAGAAGGCCTCTAGAGTCACCGCTTCAGGGGGAAGAGTGAATTTCCTTATTACTGGCATCAGTTGCTCTGTCTTAGCCTTATAATAGTCTTTCATCTCCTTTTCTTGGTCAAATTTCTAGACCATGATGTCCATTGCCAACTGTAGATCACTTTTTGCACCTTCATGAGTAACTTTGCCAAGTTTAACACGAGAGATGGAATAGATGCTCATTTCAAAACCCTCAAGGGTTACATCCTGTGGAGGCTTAGCTATTTCCAAAAATTTATGTCCATTTTCCTCAACCAATTTTGAGAGGATCCTTGGCCTCTTAGGAGCCTTAGCTTTCACCAGCACTATTTTGCCAAAATTGAAGTCATCTGGAGAGATGGATAAATTCTTTATTTTAGGTGTGAAAATTGACATCCAAGGTGGGAGAGAAGAAGTATCTATCATGGCAATGGTTCCCACAACTGGTGTTACCATGGCAACTTCTACACTGCTAGTGGTAACAGTGGTCGTAGTTGGAGTAACAGGTGAAACTATACTGGCCATTGATTCTGGCTCTTGCATAGAACTTTCTCCCAGATTGAAAGAAGGAGATGAAAGGCTAGAGATAGATCTAGAGGAGGGAAGAGTATCTCCAGAAGTGCCCTGAGGATCACCAAATATAACTCTAGAAGGAGAGGTGGCTCCAAAAGAAGGAACACTGATAGGAGAGAGAGGAGAAGGAGATGCCATAGGAGACTGAGGCGGAGAGGGAGAGACACTTTTAAGTGGTTGTGCCCCTTCCTGGGAAGGTAGAGGTTTAGTCCTTTACTATTCTAAAGGCCAGTCATTTGTCTCTATTTGTTGGGCCGCTTGTTCCTGAGAGCTCTGTTTTGCAATTCTTTTAGCCACTGCTTCTGGCTCTTCAGTAACCTTTGATTTTTTAGAAACAAAAATGATTCTAGGCTTGTGAGGCCTAGATGGGGAAGGAACATCACCTTTGTTCTTCATCTTATTTTCTACTTTCTTCCTCATCTCTGCTTGGAACTCAGCCTCTGATCCTGTGATAAATTCTTTCAGTATGATCCCTTTGGCCACTAACCAATCATTGGTGTTAGCCAATATTGGTTCAAATCTCTTCCTCAAAAAAGTTAGCTCTTTCTGAGACCATTAAATTAGAGTAAGAGTGGATTCAAAAATATTTTTAGCTAGGTACCTGCTATTGATAATGCTCCTATCATCGACCAAATCGAGGGGATCTTTGCAAGCCCTAAATACTCAATTTATTCCAGGGTCAGCCTGTTATATTCCATCCTCCTGATTTCTTCTATTGTTCTCAGGTCTACCCAGATGTCTTCGATCATAGGCTCATGGAATTGAGTCTTTCATCTAATCATGTCCTTGACTCCCCTATAGTCAAATTTGTCCCTTCTCTTGAATTGTTTCATAGTGACCAGCTGCATCTCTGTTTCCATGACTTTGGCTTTGGCTAATGTCAAGATGGAGTATCTGCCAATTTCAACTAGAAACTTGAGACCTGGCTTTTTCAACTCTATCTACCTTGTGTGTATGATAGCCATTTGTCGACAAAGATCCATCAGAACTAACTTATCAGAAGGAAACTTGGGGAGCATATAGGGATAGCCTTGGAAAAAGCCAACTTGAAGATAACAGAAGGTGGGAAATTGAAGGAACATACAACCATAGTCATTGATGACCATCCAAGCCTCATCAAATACTCTCTTTTGTTCAAGTTGAGGGTTAAAGAGGCATAGAAACACAATAAAGAAAGCATCATTTACCCTTTTGAAATGGTAGATTGATCCTTGAAGCGTCAACTAGGGGTAATATGAGTAGACTGAGGTGGTCTTTCTATCCCCTTCAGTTGTCAAACCTAGAAAGGTTCGCATTAAGGTAGATATGTACACAAGGTATGAGGTCATATAAAACTTGGAAAAAGTCTATACCTTGGTTAACTGCTCATGAAGGGTGTTACTGATTTGCTCACCCTAAAAGATGACCTGCTTACCCTAGAGGATGATCTTAATGAATGAGTACATCCACTCGTGAAACTGTGAGGAAGATGGGAGGCCTCACACTCTACTGAGAAGGGTGATTAAGTCACCAACTTCTTCAATGAAATCACTCTTTGGGAAGTTCTACAGCCATCTAGATAGATTGGTTTTGGGTGTCTTCAACCACCTGTTATTCATCACTTTCTTTGCCCTCTCAGGGTCTTTGTCATACTCTTTATGGGCTTCTATGAAGTCAATCTTCAACACTTCAGCAGCAAGAGGGCACATGAAGACTTTGTCAATAAATTCAGGATCCAACGTAATTACTACATTGCCACTAGCATCTGAGATTGATCTTGTCTCTTTGTTGTAGAACTAGGTGCACTGGAGGATGAACTCCATATGATGTGCTGCCACCAGGAAAGTGGCAACTAAGTGAATGTTGCTTTCAACAATCCTCCTCATTTTGGAGCTCGGGTTAGTTTCCTTCATTTGAGTCATGAACTTGGCCATATCCATGTGGCCAATTTCAGTGTCCCTAATGTCATCAACATTGAAGGTGATTGAAGTGATTGGGAAGACACCCTAGTATTTGTACTTCATGGTCTTTGAATTTTTGGGAGATGTTTTATACATTGAAATTGGCCTCAATCAAACAAGTGCTGACGAGTAAGAATTCTCTGAAAGTACTGCAGTCATGATCATGTAATTAGGGAAAAGTGGGTGAGTTGGGGAATCCGCATTTTAAGTGACCATGCCCAAGGAAGGGCACTTAAAAGGGCCAAGTTAGAAATTGGGGTAGAAAATGAGGAAGGAAGGGAAAGTAAGGAGAAGAGGAAAAATCCTCTAGAGTTAGAAAAATTAGAGGAGAAATGCATGGGTGATGAAAATAGCTGCCCCTGCATGAAGAAAAGAAATAGTATAGAGGCAACAAAATTTGTTGCCCCTACAAGATCGGCCTACATGGGCAACAAAATTTGCTGCCCATGCAGATCGAAGAGGAAAGTGCAGGGGCAACAAAATTCACCGCCCTTGCACTTCTAACTTGCATCGGTGGCAAAATTTATCGTTGATGCATGCTTAGGGAAAAAAGGGTGCGTGCGGTGAAAATCACCGCCCGTGTATGGAAGGCTTGTGTGGGCATCAAAATTCACTAGCTGCATAGGTAGGGGCTATAGTAAGGCAATTGAAAGGCATGGGTGGTGAAAATTGCCACCCATTTTTGGTCTTTCACAAAATCTATGGGCAACAGGGAGGGGCGGTGAAAATCACCACCCCAGCATGGAAAGAAAAATGGGAAGGCTGACAGGGAGGACAAGGTGGGGGGCAGCAAAAATTTCCACCCTCATAGGAGCTGGCTGATTTTCCATAAAGAAATAAAAATCCTAACAACAACAATAACAAAAATCAAACTAACAAAACAAAGAACAAGGAAAGAAAGGAAACAAACACTAAAAACAAGACCTACCTGGAAAGCCACACACATCACAAGATTAAACCCATAAAAACACACCTTAACCCATTTGTTGGATCATTTAGAGGCAAAGGATAGGAGGAGAGGAAGAAGAATGAATAAAAATGAAGCCAAAATTGGGTCATATGGGGCAAAAATTGACCCCAACAACCCACCGTGCATGGCAATAAATGCCACACATGGAAAATGAGGCATGCAAGGTCAACGAATTTCACCACCCTTGCATGTTCATTTGCAAGTTCAGATGTAGGGGAGGCAAAAATTTCCACCCTTGTAGGTTAAAATGTAGGGGCAGTAAAAAATGCTGCCCTTGTAAGGAAAATGTAGGGGCGGCAAAAAATGTCGCCCTTGCAGGTCAAAAGTGAAATGCATTGGCAAAAAATTTTGCTGCTTGTGCATGAGAATGGAGAAAATAAAACACCAACTTTGAAAGAGGCAGGTTTGGGTCTCTTGGTCGCATCGAGACTGTAACAGCCTTCACATCTTGGGGAAGACGCGATAAAAAGACATTATGAATTTTGAAAGGTGCAGTTAGACCAAGATGAGAACGAGAAGAACTCGTCTTGAAAACAAACTTAGAGAGACAAAAGATGAAATAGACAAGTTTCATAGGGGGTTGTTCCCAAAAATGAGCTAAACTAATTTTGGAAACAATAGTGTGAATAATGAAACACTAGATACTTCACGCTAGCTTGTTTCCTCACAAAACTTTGCATAAATCTTTTGATCCTTTTGACAAATCTAGACCAAGTTGGGACATCATCTATTTTAGACGTTATCCTTTTTAGAGTTTGTATAACTCTTTGAAATTTTATCACAAAAGCATTGACTATGGATCCTAACATGTATTCCTACACTCGTAGTGGACTCATGTACAATCTAGGGATTAATAATGTGGTTATGTAAGAAAAAATGGTGGAAGACCCCTATGTGGATAATATTACTTATGAGATGGATTCTTATCCCTCTTTTAGTACTCAATCAGGGGCATAAAGCTAATATCCATTGGCCAACTATTCGGTTAACACACCACCTTATTTATAATAGGACCAAGAGCAAACTACACAATACCTATAGTGGATGAGCCAATACATCAATAGTCATATTATGCTAATAGGGCTTCCACATATGATCCATTTTTGTTTGAGCAACATTTTTTAGAGAAAAATATTAGATTTTGGTTAGATACATTGAGGTAGGGGTTAAGTTTCCATCAGACTTACCCCATGAAAATTTACCAAGTCTAGTAAGAGTGCCCCATAATATCATTTATGATCAACATGATTCTTATAGCAATCCTATGGTTCTAGTCCAAACAACATACCAAGATCATAATATATCTAAATGAAGCAAAAACATCATGGAAGAGCACTTTAACCAAATTCAAACAACATATCAAACATATCAAAATCTATCACGTGATTTATATCAGATGAACATGGTAAGTAAGCCTCTCATTGATCTAGTTCTTTTATCAATAGTATTGATAGAGTTAACTAGATAAGAGAATATTAATTTTGAACCATTCATACAAACTATTTCAATAGATAGCTTGATTCATATGCCCATTATTGAAGAAGTGTCTTCAGCCTCTACACAGAATACTGAGCCAAATGTAGTAGATAATGTGAAAACAACATCTAATCTCGACCAAAGTGGTACTAATGCACAAAAAAGTAGCCAACAACATGTGCCTATATTTAATCCCATGAGTATATCATCATACTAAGGAGTAGGGGTTTTTACACCCCAACCTCAACTAGCTGCTTCCTTCAAGTTTACAACTTATGGGATCATGTATTCAAAGAAAAACCAATATCATGCCTCAATGATATAATGTGATGAACCCTAATCCTCCTCAATAAGTAGTGAGTATTATTCCACAATAATAGGCACAATATAGTGTATCAACATAATAAAGGACAAATACATTACCACCTCAATCAAGGGTAATAAATGTTCCACCTTGCTAGGTAATGATGAACGTAGCTCTTCAGTCATAGACTAATATGCCAATCCAAAACATAGCAATAACTAGTCAACAATGTAAAAATAACTGTCAATGACAGATGTCAAATCTATAACCCACTTTCACTTCTTCATAGGGATTCATGCAATAAGGAGGCCCCCATGTTTTTCAAGTGCCTACTAGACAACTGTTGGTACAAAATGTGCCACAAATCTAGAGATAGGGTCTTGGTCCACAATTTCCCACTCAACAAAAAGTTTTGATTATTTGGTAGCATGTCCCTTTTCAACCATAATAGGCATAGTATAGTTATATCCCTCCATCCCAACCACAAAATCCTCCAATTCAAACCTTTATCATCAACCCAAACCAAAATATCCTCCAACCAAATGAGCAATTTCATGTACATCCTAATCCACATATGTGTATTCCTATTCCATTCCTAAACCAAGCCAATATACCCTAGTAGATATATCCATCATACCCTGGTCAAAGTGTTCCACTTGTGACCTCCCAACCATTTATCTAAACCAATGTTCTCCCTCAAACCAATATTGCTTCTAGTTTCCTATCCCAAAAATTGTAATAGATAAAGGATGTAATTGATACCATTCAAGCTAGTAAACAAACTAAAAAGTTCAAATTAGATGATGTATGTTCCTATTTATTCAACATGGAGTATTTGTGGATACCATTTCCTTAAAGATACGAACCACCAAAATTTGACAAATACTAAGGGAAAGGTGACCCTAAGGCTCATTTGATCAAATTCTTTGTTGCATGTCAACCAATGGCATGTAGTGACATATACCTTTTGTTGTTTTTTCTAAGGATTTTGGCTGGACAAGACTTGGAGTGGTTTTAAAAGTTTCCTAAGACCTTAATAGTGGATTTTGATGATCTTTTTGATAAGTTTGTGCAATAATTTTCCTATAATCTTGAGCATGATATTTCATTAGTGGACTTAACACAAGAAAAACAAAAAATTGGTAAGAAAATTTCAAGTTATTTATAGTGATGGAGAGCCCTTATAAGCTGATTCACCCATAGTTTACTAGATAAACAATTAGCCATTATGTTTACCAAAAATTTACACAGTGACATAGCTTATCACTTGGAGCTACAATGTGTACGTACGTTAAAAGAGATCATTGATAATGGTTTGTTGATTGAGTGAGTGATCATAAATAAATGAGTCATTAAGCTTAAAATAACTAGTCAAAATCAAGGTACCAATCAGGGAAATGACCAACATCCCATCTAAGCACAAGCATCACAACCAACACAGGCCAATAACCATGAAAGACCAAAGCAATTTAATTGTAATAAGAATGTTGTAGGAAATGGAGTAATCAAATCTCATCATGTACAAATGGTACAAACATAATTTTTACCACCCTTTCAACTTAATCCTACCCAACAACCTCTCCTACCAATTCCATAGGCACAACAACCAAGACATGTACAACAAATATAGTATCCTTTACCATTGTAAACTCCTCCTCTTTGAAAGACCATGCTTGCATGTCATGTGTTTAGTGACCTAGGAGAACCTATTGAGTCTGTATTTCAAAAAAAATCTACCACTAATATGATTAGTTGGCCATACCAAAGCATTATTTTCAAGGCATTCCTTATCCTATTTGGTATTGTGAAAAAGAAGTATGTGACTATCATCAGGTCAACAGGTATAATGTATGAAGATGTGTCCAAATTAAGCATTTAATTAAGAATATGTTAGAGAATGGGGAAATAACATTAGATAATGGTTCTTCCACTTCCAATCAAACTCTTGGGATTTATCAAAACCCCTTTCCCTAACATAATAATCAACAATAGTAAAACAATCAACAACAACAACAATAATGGCCAGTGTAGTAGCAAAATCAATAGTATCAAATCAAAGGCTAAACTAATAAAATCAATGACAAAACCCACAATGATAGAAAAATGGATAAAACCAAGGTCATAATGATAACAACCAACAAACCTACCATATAGTTACACATGACTAAAACATGGTTTTAGGTCATATTGTAGGGGGTAGCATTAATACCATCTCCATTAATCCTAGACCAAGTATTAATCAGCTTGGACCATTGATATACACCAATATTCAACTAAATCATATGAATAATATGTATTTGACTTAGGAGTGCATACAGGCAAACTAGTAAACTAGGACTTCCCTTTTTGGATCTTATAGTGATAACTCATTCTTCCCACATGACCACATACAAGTGCTCCAAAAATTGAGACTTGTCCTATCTGGTCCCACACCATTTCCAACATCAGTTCACAATAATGGTCTAGTATTTAATCCCAATTATGAAATCACAACTCAGAGGTCAAATATTACTATCCTAAGCCCATAACCATCTACTACTTTTCTTGCCATTCAACTAGCCATTCAGCCTCAGAATAAATCATTAACTACTAACTAAGACAAGAAGTTTGATGGTGTGGAATAATTGCAAAAAACACTAGCACAAATTTCTATTTTAGATTTTCTATGGATGTCAATAATCCATAAAAAACATATTGAATGAGTTTTTGACCCAATCCACTATTGCTAGTGACATATCCCTTGACAACTTTCAAGCTTTGGCTGGACACCTAGCTCCGACCCAACAAGTCACATTTAACCAAAGTGATATGTCTCCTCTTGGCCCAATCCATAATAATCCATTATACATAGAAGTTTGTATCAGATGGCATAAAGTGAAACATGTCCTTATAGACAATGGATCTAGCCTCAACATAGTGTCTCTAAAGCTCATCAAGCTTCTTGGGTACATAATGGTAGATCTCCAACCAAAAACAATAACCATCAAAGCTTATGATAATCAGGAAAGAGAATCACAAGGCACCATTAGTTTTCTAATTATCATTAGGCCTTTGACCAATGATACACTTTGCCATGTGCTTGATCTTGAGTTATCATACAACATGCTTCTAGGTAGGCCTTGGTTACATGATATTCTTATAGTCCCATCAATGCTGCACCAATGTATCAAGTTATCCCACTTAGGGATAGAAGTGAATATTCTAGGAGATTTACACCCATATGAATACTAAAATCATCTTGAGGTTAAATTCCAAATCTATAATTATTAGTATGGTATGAATCCAAGTTCTAATTAGGATAAAATAAAATCTATACTTTTTGATCCTTCATTGGATAATTGCATAGATCTTAATACCTTGGATTCCCTTTCCCACATGCTACCTCCTAAAGCTTCCAATCATTTCACCATTTTAGATAATGGATTGGGAGAATATTTGACCCATGATACATTTCATATTATCAATCTTCCTTAGAATCCAAAAACCTTTGGGTGACCTAAAGTCATCCTACAAATGCATTAGCAATAAAAGAACAAAGATAAGGGACCTATCACATTTGTACCAACATCTAGCCTAGGACCTGACCCTCTTGAAAGGGATGAATCATGGTTATCTAATGACAACTAAGATGATTTTTATAAAAATTCCAATTATCCTATTCCTAATAGGATCATGGAGCATCAAAATTATGAAGGAAGAGGCCTCAGATTGAATTAGCAAGGAACCATCTAGCCAATTTCCATGATTAAATATGAAAGATCTTATGGACTTGGATTTATACTACCTAAGGGTGACCCCACATATCTTATTCAAACTCCATCACCATTGAATAATGATGATGATGCTGATAATGAAGTAGAGTCTGATCATAGTCTCACATTTGATGACCTAGCTAAATTCAACTTGTTTGATAATAATGTCATTTCTACCCTTACCTTGGCCAATCATTATAACTTTTTGCCATGATATTATCCATAACTTATAGATTGGGACCAAAAATAATCTATTCTGATGATTGATAAGTTCCAAAATGATGAGGTGTTCTGTGACTTTTTAGTCTTTTGAGATAACATTTCATTGGGAGATCACAAATCAAGATTCTCAATCATATTAGATCCTATAGCCTATTTTGGAGAGTGAGTGAACACCATTAGCCAAAAAGAGAGTAAAACATTGACATCCCAAAGTGAAAACCCCTTTGAGGCACTATCTAACTAGGGAAAAAATAAAGATAAAGGCTAGTCTATTGGTAAAAACTTGTTTCTAGTATAATTAGATGGGGGTGTTCATTATTCTTTGAATTTAGATTAGGAGACCACCAACAATGAACTTACCTATGGATCTAAGTTCAAATTTGAGCAACAACAAGTATTTGATCAAATTATTCAAGAATTTAAAACTATTTTTGTCACATGGCTAGATCTCCTATTAGGGGAATCAGATTCATCATGCCTAGGAGAAGTTGAAGAACAAGTCCTAGTAGATGACCCTGACATAATCCAATAGTTCAAGTCACTACCTGCTATCCTAAAATATGGTTTGACCCTTCTATTTAAAGATACAAAAAAGGTAAATATCAATACTCCATCAGACCTAAAAGGGATAAAATTAGGAGTGTCCCTCACTGAAGAGGAATGTGATGTCTTTATATCTCTATTAAGAGAGTTTGTGGATATTTTTACATGGGTCTATTCTGACATGCCAAGTTTAGACCCCACCTTGGTTTTACACCATCTTGTGGTTAATCTTGATGCCAAACCATTAAAACAAAATTTATGTAAGATACATCCTTGCATTGTTGTATTGGTAAAGAAAGAGTTGGAAAAACTCTTAGAAGCAGGATATATCTGATCTATTGAATACTTAGAATGGATCTCTAATGTGGTACCTATTAGTAAAAAGCTTGAAGGGATAATAATTTGTACTAATTTTCAAAAAATCAACAAAGCTTATCTTAATGATGATTTTCCCTTGCCTAATATTGACATGATCATTGATTTTATAATCGGTTATGAAATGATTTCACTCATGGATGTCTTTTTAGGATACAACCAGATCAGAATAACACTATAAGACCAACATAAAATAACATTCACCACTCCATGGAGAAAATCTTGTTATTAGGTAATGCCATTTAGCCTTAATAATGCTAGAGCTACATATCAAAGGGCCATGACTATCATATTCCATGATATGATGCATGATATTATTGAAGACTATGTTGATGACATATTAGGAAAATCCAAAACTAGGATTGACCATTTAGGAGTGTTGTGTAAGGTATTTGAAAGATTATAGGAGTAAAAATCTGACTCAATCCAAATAAATGTGTATTTGGTGTAACTTCAAAAAAATTATTTGGATTCATCATGTCTCATAGAGGTATTGAAGTCAATCTGGCTAAAGTCCATGCAATAATCAAGATGCCACCACCAACTAATTTAAATCAACTCCATAGTTTTTAGGGAAATATCCTATCAATATGAAACTTCATATCTTAGTTAGTAGACAAGTGTCATCCATTTACACACCTTTTGAAAAAGGGAGTTGCATTTCACTAGGATGATCACTGTCAAATAGATTTTTAATAAATCAAAGATTATCTTGTTCATCCACCTATTTTATTACCTCCTATGTTAGGAAAGCCATTTTTTATACCTATTAGCTATCGATCATGCCCTAGGGGCACTCTTGGCTCAACATGATGACAAAGGAAAGGAACACACTATATACTACCTAACTTATACCTTGGTTACATATGAACATAGCTATACACCTGTTGAAAAAGCTTGTCTAGCCATGGTATTTATAGCTCAAAAACTATGCCATTACATGTTGAATAATAAGATCATGGTCAGTTCAAAAGTAGATCCACTCAAGTATCTACTACATAAAATAGCTTTTTAAGGAAGAATGACTAAATGGATCATGCTTCTTAGTGAGTTTGACATAGATTATGTCAACTAGAAGGCAAACAAGGGACAAGTTCTTGCAGATCAACTTACTAAATCACCTCTCATTAAAACACAACCACTCACATTTCAATTTCCTGATGAATCCATAATGACCATCATTAACACACCCCTTAAGGAGCAGTTGTAGAAACTATGTTTTGATGGTTCATTTAGTACACATGGATCAAGGGCAGGCTTATTATTTATTACACCATAGGGGGATCTAATCCCTAAATCATTTAGAATTATCTTTCCTTGTATAAACAACATGGTCAAGTATGAAGCACTTGTTATAGTACTTTGACAAGCAGTGCATTGGAATATATCTCATCTTCAAATTTATGGTGATTTTTAGTTAATCATCAATTAGGTTACAAATCATTTTCAGACCAAAGATGACAAGGTGGTTCCATATAAAGCCATGGTTGACACTCTTAAGCAACAAATTTCCAATATTCAATTTGATCACATACCAAGGGATAGTAACAAAACTATAGATGTCATGCCTACTATTGGCTCTCTAATTTAACAAATAAATAAAGCTAGAGAGTATCAGTTCCTCATCGTTAATTTATCATCACCAGCTCATGAATCTTTAATAGTTGACATGATTTATGATATTGTTGGTCCTAATTATATTTGTTACTTAGACCTTTACAACTACCTTCATGACCAATTTATACCACCTAACCTATCTCAAAACAAACCAAATCCTTCATTCATCATTCCACTAGTTATACTTTACTTGGATCCACCCTTTACCATCCTAGTTTTCATAGATCTCTACTTCATTTTTTAAACTTACTAGAGTCTATGCTCATATTAAGAAAAGGTCATG
The DNA here is from genome assembly GCA_037957365.1 of Torreya grandis. Taxonomy (NCBI): domain Eukaryota; kingdom Viridiplantae; phylum Streptophyta; class Pinopsida; order Cupressales; family Taxaceae; genus Torreya; species Torreya grandis. The sequence goes on along the minus strand of JARHVA010000278.1, from coordinate 713,506 downwards.
GAGTGTGTGGAACTCATTCTAGCAGTGTAGTCTTATCTAAAAATCTTTTACATAGTGGTTATCATTGGCCCATAATGGATTTAGATGCCATTTCCTATGTAAAAAAGTGTGATGACTATCAATAGCATGTTAATCTAATTCATGCCTCAATAAAATCTCTAAAACTAATGTTGACACCATGGCCATTTTCTACATGGGGACTTGACCTCATTGGGAAGATTAACCCCTCTTCATATGATGGCTATAAACATATCCTTACCACCACTGAGTATTTCACTAAGTGGGTTGAAGTTGTACCCCTCACTTACATGACTGGAAAGAAAATTTCCAAATTCATTTTCAACCATCTCATTTGCTACTATGGTATTCCCTCTAACATTATATCTAATAATGGAGGATCATTCAAGAATAAGGATGTAGACTAGTTATGTACTAATTACAACATCACCCAACATTTTTCTATAGCATATTACCCTCAAGGTAATGGCCAAGTCAAGGCATCCAATAAAACAATTGTTAACATCCTCAAAAAGATTGTTAATGATGCCAGTCATGATTGGCACCTCTAGATATTCCCTACCCTTTGAGCATACTATGCCAATCATCATACCTCCATAAGAGCTACTCCATACTCACTTATTTATGGTACTAAATCCATCCTTCCTATTGAGGTTTAATTACCTTCATTATGCATCTCTTTCAAGTATGTCCTAGATGATCATGACCATCGAGTCGCTCACCGGCAAGAGCTAGATCTACTTGATGAAAAATACATGGCCATGCTCAACAATCTTCGAGCATATTACAACTAGCTCAAAGGACACTATAATCATTATGTCAAGTATAGAACATTTAAACTTGGTGATCTTAATCTTAAAGAAAGCCAAAAGAATACCACAGATGAGAATAAGCATAAAGGGAAATTCAAACCAAATTGGATAGGGAATTTTATCATTACTGTAGATTATGGATTAGGAGCATACATGCTCACCACACCAGATGGAGAAGAACTTATTGAGCCAATGAATATTATTCATCTCAAGCGGTACTATGCTTGATAACTAAGATGTGTTATCTATAAGGACCATTTTAGTTATGCCATTTTATCACTATTATTCTTTATACAAATACCATCCCTATCTGTCTCTTCACTGTATCCACTTTTTGCTTCCATTATATCAACCCAATGTGTTCTAAATCCTAGCTCATTTGACATTGGTTTTTATCATTTTTTACATAGTTTCAACATCAAGGTATTTGATCAGTTCATTAGTTGGTTCAAATAGAGACCATATTTTGGGATAGTATGTTAGAAGTTTTGGTAGTTGCATCCTTGATTTGTTATGACTTTCTTACCACCGGTATTGCTACTAATTATAACCACTTTTGGGGAAATTAGTACCATTGATATATGCCATTGTGTCCTGGTTATAATGACCTATGGGAAAACTAAGGGAAACATTAAGCCTTGATGTACCAACTTGCCACTTTTTATGCCATGTGTATTTCTACCAATTGTGCCTATTTTGTTTAAATTGAATTTTACACTAGTTGATTTCCTCTACTATAAGGGCAAAACTATAGTGACTTGAGGTCTTACTCTAGGACTATGTAGGCAGTGCTCAATACTTGTTGAGGTTAGCACAGTCATCCTAGGCCATGATCTCACCATTTTGTGAGCAACCTAAGTTTTAAAACTCTCACCATTTTTTGAGCTTGAACCATTTAGTGTCTCATCATTCTTGATTGAGTTTAGACACTTCAAAAACAAAAATATCTAAAAATATTTATAAAATAATTATAAAAGAATAAAAACATTGACCGCTTATTTGCCTTAAGGATTCTGGGAACCCTTATTAAGTTATAATAAAATCACTTATCATTTAGTTTCCCTATCCTTTTGGCCTTTTTCTCTCATGAACTTGTCATTTTTCAAGACCATTCCTATTCTTCTATCACATCCATTCTATTTGTTTTCATTATTTATCATTTTATTCCCATTCCTTGGGAGAACTACATTTGGCTCGAAGTCTTTTTTATTAGATATTACATCCATGGAACTATGTAGGTAGCATCCACTTACCTAGCGCATATGGAGATAACTCAGCCACCTCCTTCACTTTCTTTTATTCCCCCATTTTGTTTGTTTGTTAAGTTGTCACCTATTTTCTAGGGGTAATGTTCGTAGGTTTTTTTTTTGTTTATTTCTACTTATTTTATTTATTTGTCTGCTTGTTTTTTTTTTAGCATTATTTATTTGATTCAATTTATGTGTGTTCATTAGGTGATTCCTTGCCCACACTTATACTTTAATACATCAATATTCATATATTTACATTGTCATCATGGTTTCTATCATTGGTGTATTATTTTCTATTGAGTATTGGATTACGATAGTCAGTCCTCATGCATATTGCAGGCAAGTCCTCATGATGTTATATCATGATGCCTACTAACACATGATATAATAAACCTTAGATTCAACAAGTCTATTCAATAATGGTAGAATCTCTTCAACACTGACATCTTGATTTCATCCCAACCATATCCCAAATAGAGTAATTAACCATGAAGAAATTCCAACCTTTATTAGTTCAGATGAGCATCTCCCTACTAGTAGGTTATTCCAATTCATCTTTACCCTCTATGTTTAGTTATCATCATCCTCAACCAAGTTTATCATGTTTACCATAATCGAGGTCCAATGATTATAACTACATATAGGCAAATCATTACACACCACCCCATCTGCATTTCTCAATGATTATAACTGCCTTTGGGCAAATTATTGTGTTGTCACCACTTTACTTTTTCTACCTATATAAGGGCATGTTGTTATCTTGTTTGTCTATCCTACCTATATAAATTCCATCTTCTCAATAATTATAACCACCTTTAGGCAAGTCACTGTGTTATCATACCATGTTGCCACTATCAGGGTACAATGATTATAACCACCTTTGGCCAAACCATTTTACACTATCCCACTTGCATTCTCAATGATTTTGACTAATTTTTTAGTATCACTGTATTTTCTCCCCATCATATTTCCTTTCTTTGGTCTACTCATTTTTATTCTTTCTTTTTAAGGGACCATTTATCGACTTGCTTATGCCAACCATTCCCTCGAGGGGGCATCATATAGTTAGTTTATCATCATTATAGTTGTAGGCATATAGGACCTTTTCATTTTTTGAGAATATGTTTTTGTGCTTATAAATTTCTATGTCTTCCCAAATAGGGGAAAATAATAGACACCTAAAATTGGCCATCGATAACTTCCAACTAGATTTTTGGCCAATTTCCACCTAAAATGCATAATTTGGTCCAAAAACACTAAAACATGCTAAATGATGTGAAACTAACATATTCAAGTGCTGATTTTGGCCAGTGTATCACTAAATGGGGTAATGTAATTTATGGGCCAACTAACTTTAATTAGATCATTTCGAGTCAAAATGATAATTTTGCACCCACATGCTTTGGATTGTTCTTTCCTATCAAATCTTATGCACAAGATGTATGTCTTTGTTATTTGTTATTGGTAACATTCTAAATGGGAATATGGATCCAATGCATCTGATAGTGCCTTCCAATTCCAATCTAATCAAATTTTGGACCAATAATAAGACATTTTAATCAATTTGAGTAATTTGTGCATAAAGTGATTAATCATGCTTAAGAGCTAATTAACCCAAATCAAGGCCTAATAAAAATTTCATAGAAAATTAGTGAATACTTATTTTTGGAAATGAATATTGAATATTTGCATCATAAAGTGACATCATTCATTCCCTCCATGCCTCATCAATGACTTTTATGATGCCCTCCATGCCTCCTAATTACCCCTTCTTCTAATGTCATGATGAGGATAATTATAAACTTAATTCTCAAAATTGAATTAATCCTCAACCACACATCTCAATATCAAGATGGATGGTTCAGGTTGATTCTAGACATTTGAAAATCTATAAATAGAGAGGCCATGAACATCATTTCTAAGTTATTTTGGGGCAAAGTTATAATGCAAAAATATCTTCAAGAAGCCATTAAAACTAGTGTTACCATGCCAAGCCAAGCCACAAGCCAAAGGTGCCAAGGAGAGATGGAGATAGTAAAGCTTCCATTGCCAAGGACTTCATGAGCACAAAACCAAGCAAGCCACTACTACAAAGGCATTTGGAGCATCCAAGGAAGGTGAAGGTATTATTGTGTTTTATTCCTTACTTTATAGTTGTGTTTGTCATTTGTTTTTGTTAACTAAGCTCTCCCTAGTGTATAGGCCTAGAGATGTTATGCTATTAGTATGTTTCTTTCATTTTTTATTCATTTTGGAACTAACACCATACTAACCATCATATCTCGAGTCAAATTCCTAGATCACAGTAGATGTTAAAGATGGGTCTCATCAAGTAGATGTTTGCAGTTAGAAGAATTCAAAGGGATTCAGTGAATCTCAAGGGTGAAAGTGTACATGACAAGTGTTAAGGATGCATTCAACTGGCAAGAGATTGATGGCTCATAGGCATTTATGTTAGGTAGATCGATTATGTAAATCAAGGTTCTAAGTTAGTTTGTAAAGACTAATCAAAATAAATTAAAGCCCAAGTGATTGGCAAGAACTGGTAGGTGTGAATTAATGGATAGGCTCTCATCCTTCAACATGGCCATCATCTTTGAAAAACAACCACTCAATTTAGAGGAATTATGACTCAGTCTAGATTCAAAGTTATGGGGATTTTATCCTTATACATGTAAGACAAGTGAAGGATGGCATGGAAGTGAAAGACGAAGATAAAGTTATTAGAGAAGGTAACTTGAGCATTAAATACATTCCTATACTTTTCCTTTTTAGTGGGTCATGACATCATCATTCTTAACAAGTTCTTATCTTCTAGTGTGTTTCTAAACCAATGAAAGGGATGGAATACTATTGGAGCTAATGGTGGTTATTTTGTTGAAGAAGGATTAGTCTTAATTAACCCAAATGTGGGTGAGAATTCATGAAGGGTGGTTGGATCTCATTTATTGGATTCTATTTGCTTGCCTCTTCTCTTTTTATTCTTCTCTTTTTTTATATATCTCCATTGGCACCCCCATAAAAAAGATATCCTCATTTGACAAGAAAAAACCCTATCAAAATTAGTAAGAAATACCTTTTGAAGAAATAAAGATCAATTTTTACCTATCTCTTACCTAAAAATTATGTTTAGCAAACTTGTGCATGATGGCCTTGTGAAGAAGTGTTCTTCCAAGTCAATTATCCTTCTTTTTTCCTATTTTTATGTGTTTTCAAGTTAGTTGTGGGTCCGAAATTGAGCTCTTTCTACCATTAATGGATGGTTGGTGTGAATTTTGAAATTCCTCTTAGTTTCATGTATGGTTTAGTGAGCTTAGTTTATGAAACACTTATGCAAATTAACTATTGTGATGTTGTGTGAGCAAGAATTTTCTTATGCTAAATTAGTGTTTATTTCATGCTTATGTGGATTATTCTCTATTTGGTACATCACCTCCCTTATCTCAGTTTCCTTTTTTTATGTTATCTTTCTCTCCCTTTTCCTTGTTCAATAGTAGTTTTTAGTGTGTGGGAACAATTTGAAGTGAAGCATCTAAGGAGCTAGCCTCATTAAAAATCCTAGAGGTTTAACCTCATGAAAAGATACCCACAACATAAGGTTGTCCCAATGCTTGTAGCTAAGAGTGAGAGATCCTAAGAAACCCTCCCATAAAGGGTGAAATTCTAAATTACAATAGTTTCCTATGCCTAAGTTGCACAATAGAAATAAAGGTCAAATGATCATCTCATAAATTATATTCTTTGATATAAGACTATCTTGTCTAAAATGACTATCCCCATGGCCGATCAAGAGTTACAAGATATCTTCAAATAGAGTATTCTACTAGCCTTCCATGAATTAATAATGATCAAAGATTATCTTCCTTCACTGAGTTATGTCATACACTAAAGGAAAGGGAAGTTAAACTAATTTAATGGGCAAACTCAAGTACACAAGCATATAAGAAACAAAAAAATAAGAGTAATAGAAAATTCCCATTAAAAGTAAAATTTAAATGATAACAAGAGTCAAAATAAACCTATATTTGATCCAAAACTCAGAATTTTTGGTTGATAAATATCACAATAACATAGAAATAACACAATAACAATGAATTCTCTGAGAAGAGATGTAGTATTACTCAAAATCGCAATACAGAAATATGCTTATCTCTGGGAAGAGATGTCTGTCTTCACATTTCGGGTTACCTATTATTTTATAAACAATTTGAAAGCATGGGAAGGATGTGGAAGGTCACCAATCTCAAGGGAGATGAAGTGGTACGACTTCCAATATTTAAAACAATACATAATTCGAGAAATTACTATTTTTAGAAACTTACTATTTTTAGACAGCACTATTAAAATTGAAATTTGAGGCACTTCCGTTGGGTTTTCTGGGGTCAAACTTCATTGATCAGAGCTCAATGCCATTTCACGACGTTCCCCTCGTTCCTAGCTTTCCAACGGTTCAAACGGCGAGTCAATTGGAGCTACGGTGCAAAAGTTATGGCTCCCGGAAGTTCCGTCATCAATTGGGGTGGGACTGTCACCCGAATTGTCGCCTGAATTGATGCCTGGATCAATATTGAATATATATTTAGAGCCCTCTCAGTGAGTGGTTTTATCTGCACCTCCTTGGAAAACGTTTTCCAATCTACCAGTTTCTCTAGCTAGAGTTTTACAATATTTTTTGGAATGTAATATCATATCTCTCCCTCTTATTTGGGAAGTTGATACAAAAAATCCTCTTCCATGGGGATATAATCAAAATGCATTTTGTGATTTTCACAAGGCACTAGGCCACACATAAAATATATGCATAAATTTGAAACACAAGATACAAGACTTGATATATGGTAAAATTATTGATCTTGACACTTTAGTTGAACCTCCTTAGACAAAGCAAACATAAGATAAATCTTTGAAAATATTTTCAGATATTTTCCCACAATATTTTAAATAAGAGACAAGGGATACATAAGGTGTTCACCATGCATATCATGCACATCCTCTACCAGATACATACCAAGCACCTTCAATTAAGTCACATCCTTTGAGCAATATGATTGGTGTGTATAATTCTAGAGTTATAGCTAGACCTTCAATATATTTCTTAGAGAAGGAGAGATTGAGGGTGATTTATATTATCATGTACTCTTTATCTAAGCTTACATTCATAATCATCCTATTTATATTGTTCTCATAGCTAATGGATCTAATGTGAACATGTGAACTATGACATTTCTATAACGTTTGGAATATTTAGAGTAGGATATTACCCCGATGGACATAGTTATTAATGGATACAATAAAAACATTCAAAGTTTATTGGGTTAGATTTTACTTCCTCTATAGGTTGGTCCAACACATGTGGCTACACCATTTACTATTATTCCCAGTGTAGGAGTTTTGATATGTTGCTTGGCCAACTATGGATTTAGAAACTTTGAGTAGTACCTTCTACAATTCATAAATGCATGAAATTCATTCACACTAATTAGGTTGTTATAGTTGGAGGAGTTCCATATGAGTCACCACTCCCCACTTCAAATCCACATACTATTTTACAGTCACCAGTTTCAATTTTGCCACCAATTTTAGTTTCTCTACCAGTTTTAGTTCTTCTTCCAATTTAGATTCAGACATAGTCGATGCCTCCATCACCATCATAGAGAGTTCATACACTTCCATAGAGTTATTTTTTATATCAATCACAATTTTAGAATTCTAAACATCTTCTAGATATAGTGTTCACACCTAGGGTAGTATCATTATAGTCTTATGACTCTACACACAAAGAACATGTTTAAAGAGGTTTTCATACTACCAGATGGGTCCCAAAGAGCCCTACAATTGCATCCACTTTTTAAAGTTACAAGGGGACCCCAAAGTCAATTTCTATTTTAGAGATTTTACAGAATTTATAATATATATCACTTTAAAATCCATAGTCTTAGCCCTTCCATCATGCTTCATGATCATGCACAATCCCTCTCCTTGATACAAGACACCATGATAGGGAGTCTCCCATGAGACTCATTAGTTAGTATCATCTCTCCTCAGCCTTCCTTCTGCATAGTTTCTTAGTTTTTATTGTACATAGTCTTTTTATGATTTATTTTACATAGCTCAAAATATCAAAAATATCAAAAACATTCAAATAACTCAAAATACAAAAACAATACAAAATTTCAAAATATGAAAGCATTCAAAATTTCAAAAACATTTCAATTGTGTGCATTATCCATGCTTTACCTTTCTAATATTATGATAGACTTACATTATATTATTCTATCTTATTGTTTTTCAATTTATCTACATTACCATGCTTCACTTAATCTTCTTTGAGTGTATGCAGTGATATCCACATCCTTGATTGCTTCACTCTACCCATTAAGGGGGCATCCTACTTCTACATTCAAGACATACATCAATATATCTACACACCAGGGGCATCTTCTATATGACTACACCATCTAATTCATGTCATTCCTACACCACACACTCTAGTTATCATGTTGAAGTACATTACTTACTAGCTTACATAGATTACTCTATCAACATTCACTAGTATATAACACTTGTGTAGTTCTTAGCATCTACCCAGTCTTATACTCCATGTTTTACATACTTTTATTTCTTTCTTTGATTAGTTATATGTGATTATATTTACCTTATATTACATTCTTTCCTTTCTTATTTTTCATATCTAGATGTGATTGCATTTCCTAGTTCCTATTTTGTCTCATGTATGTGCCTTAGGATATTTACCAATGTCCTTTACTTATTCTTTTGTGTGCTTTAAGACATTTGCCAATGTATTTTTCTTGTACCCTTCTATGTGCCTATGGCCCTAGTGCTAGCCTTCCTTGTTTCATTTGTATGTGTATGTGGCATTTGAACATATTTTGTATGCTTGCTTTCTAGTTTGAGTGACATGTGCCTATGTCCCTTGTTTTCTTGTCCCCTTGGTCACTCTCGTATGTTTCTTGCCTTTTGTGTTTGTTTCTTGTTTTCTCCTCACTATTTGGGATGCCATGCTCCACATCATGCATTTTCTTGATTTTTTGAATGCCATGATGGACATCATGCTCTATCCCTTCATGAAAACTAACAACTAATATTTCTATATTAAATTCAGTACATTACACATGCAATTACATTGTTATATCCATTTAGGAATAATCCAATCTGATTTAACATTATCCAATACAAACCATGCTATATCTTGAGATATCTTGTTGATTATCATTTGTTATATCATGTATTTCATAACATAACACACTTATATGACTCTTTATTCTTAGGGAAATTATTGTATGGTCTTCATTCCTACCCTTAGAAGAGGGGGAAATAAATAAGGGTTTTGTCATAGAGATAATAGCTCCTACCAGTCAAAAAATCAATTTCCAAAACACTCAAAACAATAATTAGGGGTCAAACTAGGCATAATAGACTAGAAAAATAATAACAATTCTAAAAAAATCTTCAATTTTAATAAAGGACAACAACATCAAACATGGATAAAAATGATGGACACTACGGTGTCCTTTTTTGGGTGTTCCTATCCAAATAATAAAAAACCTAAATTTTTTAGCATTAGGCAAAAAGGTAAGCTCAACTATAGTTTTGCACATATAGACTAGTTCAAATTCAGTAGTTTTAGTATAATTTTTCTTAGAGAATCTAGATAGGGGGATTCATGCATAACATGATGGATCTTGCTTCCAATTTTAGATTAGATAGTTGGAATAACTTCTAAATCAGAATATATGTTTCAGACACTAGTAATTGGGGGCAATGTGCACGACACATTTGACTTATTTTTATTTTTGAGTTTAGTATATTACCTAGGTATTCTTAGTAGTTACATGTATTACTCCATCTATAGGTGGTTAGCATCTTTCAGAGTGTATTTCATACAATCCTAAACTCCACATTTCTAAGTGGCTTTTACATAAGCCTATTGCCCAGTTTCAAAGTGGCTTTCATACAAGCCTAATCTCCAGTATTTTTTCAAGTTGGCCAAGAGTGTCCTAGTTTCCAACACACATTCAATTATCCAAGCCACATTGTTAGATTATATTACATTCATGGGATTTATGATACATATCATATGACACACATTTCATATCAGTATCAATTGATAGCTTCACTTCATGGGTAAATGATGGATCCAAATGACTAGCTAGCCTTTGTATTCTTGATCTACCTACTTAGAGGGATTAGACACATAATCCAAATATCGATTAGCATATACATGATCACATAAATTCAATTAGTGGGTGATGATGGAGCCAAAGGGCCAGCCTTTGTATTCTTGATCCACTCTTAGGGAATTGAGCACTTATCTTCATTTACAATATTACTCTTGGTATAATACATACCCAACACACATCCAACATTACTCAGCATCACAATATATTTACATGTCATAACGTGATATTTCTACACATACCCAACATCACATAGCTTCATGAGCTTCAGCCTTGTAGGTAAGTTCATGTATGCTTTCTATTTTTCTTTTCTCCTAGTATTCCATTTTATTGTATCACTAGAATAGAGGGGAGGGGAAATGTAGTCAAATAAAATGTGAAAATTAGTAGTGTAAGTGTGATTTATGTCCCCTAACCCATAGGTCACTCTTGCATGCTCTCATGACCATTCTATCCACCTTTTCATTGATTCCCAGTCATCCATAGGATTTCAAATTTTGATTCTAGCTCAGCCAGGCTACTTTTCCCATGACAAATCTATCTCCTTAGGTCCCATACCCTCAAGACATTAACACCTAAGTTAGAATCTAGCACTAGAACCTAGGGTGTCCCATTTTTAGTGCTCTTATCTAATCACCTTTTGAGCCCAAATGACCATTTTCTATTAATTCCTCTTCTTCATTATGTTGGCCTAACACAAATGCATCTAACCCCTAACCAATAAATCTATATAAAAGCCCATTCAAATTTAAGTTAAAAGGGGTTGGTAATTATCACAAAGTAAATCATAAAATATAATCAAAACCACTAAGGAAATTTTCCTTGTTCTCTACATACAACCATCCAATATAGCTATCAACATATTCAAACCCTCACACCAGTCCTTAACCAACTCAAGAACACATAGTTTAGTATTTTTACATCTTTATTACACTATTAAACAAAGAACATCAAGCGAGAGAACTACATATGGCTTGATCCATCTTCAAAGTATTGTTATATTGGTAGCATGCCCACACAAGGGGTGTGGATACACATTCAATACATTTTACACATACTAACCCCTCTCTTTCTCTGAGTTTTTATTCAAGTTCAAGCATAAGGAAAACCTAAGGTTGGAGATTAAATTAGATGTATAAGGAGCTTCATCCATATTCAAGACTTGAAATTTCATAGGTAGACTAATATAGGGATAATAAACAAAACCCAAAAAACTTAAATCTTTGTGACAAATTTGGATAATAATGATATGACCTGAACTAAGCACTAAACCCTAAAGTGTTCTATTTTCAATGCTCCTATCCTTTCACTAAATGAAAACTAGATCTTGATTTATGATAGTGTCCCAATCCTACATAGCTAGTACTAGCTTCTATCTCAGTTGTCTTAATCTTATTTAAGCTAAGTTACATTTCTCCTCACTTATTACTATTTTTATAAAGGTTTAAATAATAATCAAATTATACAAATTAGTATCTTAATTATCCCAATATTATTTATTGATTTAATTAACTTAGACTCTTAAATAAATTAGGAATAAGACTCCTATATTCCTAAAATAGTTAAATTAGACTCAAATTTGCAAAGCATCAGTCAATATTTGAACAAAACCACTATTACTAACCTCAAACGCCTTAGATTTAAGATATCCTTACCACAAATAATCATGGATCTTCAAAGAATGTCAATATTTCTTTAAGTAAGCACAAAGATTGGTTAAAAACCATAAATATGAATGATCTTTACATAAATATTCTAGAATAAATACAAATATGCAAAGATTACTTCAATCTTTGATCAAAACACACCAAAATTAGCAAAGATTCTACAAATTTACAAAGATCTAACTAAAGGCTCTCCTTTTAGCACCAACAAAGATTTTCTTGTTGATACCTAAATATTTACCATAGGTTTCTAGAGTATTTACAAAACACTTCTCATTTTTGAATTCTTAAGAATCCAATGCATGAGTTGCAGGTTGTGATAATCTTGTTATCTGTTGGTGAAATAGAGGTAGACAAGTGACTATTTAAAAATATTTATATTAGTTGGTGGTTAGGAGCCACAGTGGCCAAATAGTAGATCTTATGCAAAATATGAATTATCTATGTTAATAATAGTGAATTATGATCAAAACTAATCTAATAACTAATCTAAGATGAATATTTACAATGATAATTAAACTAAGGTGATCCAGCTAAAAAAGGAACAAAAAGAAGGGTAGGTCAGAAAGAGATTTTGTTGATCTTCATTCCAAACATCATGAAAAAGTTTAGATTTCATCTAGATATACACCTAATCAATGTTTAACATGAAATATTTTAAGCCCAAATCCAATCACACATTAGGCAAACTCCTAAGGAAGGTGGAAATAATACAAATCAGAACTTAGTTCACATTAAAGATTTACCCCTGTAAGCAAAATACTTTATCCCAAATGCAAGAAGAGTAATAAAATGAAATGAAACTAAATAATTTAAGTCAACTTAATATAGGCACAAGTTAAAAATATTGCAATCAAATATACACACCAAAAATTCATAAGAACCATTCAAATCTAGAAATCAAAACAAGCAAGTCAGAGAAAAGCCATGATAATAATGAACACAAGTAGATACTAGAAAATATTTGTATAATTCCTTGCTTATATTAATTACTCCTAGTTTAAAAAGTAATTTGGCTCTCAAAACTCTCCCCCTTTCTTACAATTGACAATACTCTTTTTATAGACTATAAAGAATTATGCCAGCCAATCATATCCAATTACATTCATACATGTGTATAAGATAACTATCATTTTATTTTATTTTAGAACAAATGATCTTTCATAATGGAATTATAGACAACATGATCTTAAAAATTACACATGTCTATACAAAAAGAATATCCTATTTCAAAATATTATACAATGCTAGTTACAAAAAGAACATTCTTATTTCATCTAACTTTGGGACCCACTGGTTACTGAAGTGCTCCATTACTATTGTAAGGTCTTCATTTTCCTATGATGCTACCTATTACAAGAATTGTCCCATCTTCAAGATGCTCAAGGATATAGGATAGGTCCCCTATCTACTGTAAATCCTCTTAAACTCCTCACCGATGGATTCTAGATTGACTTATGTTTACACAAATGATACTTTAGCCTCCCCTAGGTTAATTATAATGCTCATAGTGTTTGGTTATGGTCCTTACCTCACCAAGGCATTTTTGTGGGCTTAAACAATGCTCCAATAGTGGTAGTTAGTTTAAAAATTGTGAGCTTAGATCCCAACCTTTACATTACTAGATTTGTTAAGTCTATGATTTGGCTTATTACACTCACATGGATATGATATGGAATTTCCATGGCATCCCTATGCCATTCTATTCATGACTATCCCAAAATATGATTGTTGCCTTTTAAAATTTAGATCCAAGAAGCTATGTTAAAATTGATGTCTGTGTGAATATCATTTGGCATTCACATAAATCTCTTTGATGGTCACATGACCATAAATTTTAAACATGTTATGGGGACTATTTGCCAAGATCACCACTTATCATTTTTTGGTTTATTCTACACTCTACATGTGTCATGTGTCGACATCTCAGCGATTATATGTTCTTTGCATTGGGCTCTGAGGTTATTCCACTTGGTAGTCCCATGGGAGCTTGGATCTTTATTGAAAATTATTCATTAGTCTCACTTTATTAATCTGAATATGTATGCTAGAATGTGTACTACTAATCTCTAAAAGGTACTCAATGTTTAAACTAGGACCATGGATTTTCATCATTGATTTCACACCATAAATTGGATGTGTATGTTTTAACAAATACTATCAATCATCTATAATTGGTCAAGATTTAAGCTCAGGACCATTGCATGAATTTACAACACTGATCTCACTCTATTCAATCTTGGTCCTCCACTTGAATGTGTGCCATTGATTCTGTATAGAAAAACAAAAGTTAAGCTCAAGAGAAAATATAAATGACTAAGGATAAAAATATTAATCCAAGTTATAAATATATATACAAATCCACATGAATTTAAAATGGACTCATCATAAATACTTTGGACCATGGTTTTATTCATATTAATAAATATGAATCTTTTAGTCTAAGGTTTTAAAGCTAAATTAAAAAACATGATAAAAGGACCCCATGAATAATTAAAGGGACAAAGCATAAGGATTTTAACCTAAGATTTTTAATCTAGGATAAACATATTAAAGTGACCTCATTGATTATAAAGGTCCTAGCATAAATTTCTTTGCCTAAGCTAGGAACATAGAAAAAAGATCCTACAAAATAGGACTTAGCATAAGGTCTTAACCTAAGGTTTCATTGTATAAATAAATATGATGGCACTTTAGGATAAGGCCTTAGACTAATTAATAAAATTGACCCTACATTTTTATTTGGACCATGCTAAGATAAAAGGGATAATGGATTACGAGATATAAAAATAGACCAAGCATGAATTTTTAGTGTAAAGTTTCACTATGTTGAAAAACATGACCAAGCCATAGGATAAAAATTAAACTAAGTCCATGACATTTAAATTATTCCCACTTAAATTTAAATAAAATATCCCACTAATTTTAAATTCAAATAAATGAGCCTAAGCTAGGGTTTCTTGACCAAGGGTTTCAGGATGATTAAAATGGATTCAACTTGACTTTTGAACAGATCAAGGGCTAGTAAAAGGACCAGATAGATATAAAAAAAATTGAAACCTAGACATTGTCTATTCTAAATGGAATCCATTAAACTTGCAACCTGAAACATAAATATTCAAGTTAGTACCTTGATAAGATTAAAGAAGAACCATGAAAAAATAAGTTAGTGAGACCATGGTGTGGATGATATTCAAACACAAATAATGTGCAAACATTCTAGTGACACTATGATCAAGTGGATTTTTAATTTTAAGGTACAAATTTGTAAAATTTGACACAAGGTTCCCCATTTTTTATAAATGGGGGTATGTTAAACTCAATAGGTTTTTTATTAAAAGGCTATCCCATCAAAATCATGAAAATGTATGCCTTAATCTTAAAATATTAATGATATTGGAGTGTGATTTCTTCTATGTGATCATAATCTATATAAGTCCCTATGACTACACTATAGTTAAAAACATAATTTAGAAATACAAAGGGAAAAGATCATAATAAAGAATAGGGACATAGTGTGTTATTATCCTAATTAACTATATGCAATATTTTCCAATCAAGAAAACTTTTTTTGTGTATGAATATTTATTGTTTCTATAGAAATGTGTCATGTTGCACATTCAGATACTTTGTGATAATCACTATGTATTGGAAGTGTAATGAAATATGTTGTAGATTGAATAATAAACATAGATGCCATATGAAAAGACATAATCTAGAAACATGAAATTATGTCTATAAGTTGTCATTTTGATATTTTTTTTATAAATATTTTTATTTTTGGTACTTTTTAGCATAACGAATGCTTTTTTATTTCTTCAAAATTTCAAAAATAGAGCACACATAAACAAAATTTAAAAAATATGTAGAAATCAAAATAATAAGATGTTGGAAAGTAAGAAAGAGAGGAAGAGTATAAAAACCCTAAAAGAATGTGAAAGCAAAAATATGAAAGGATGAAGGTGAGTGAGATGCCCCCATAATGTAAATAGAGTGAAGGGATAAAATAAGGAATGGGGTAGGTGTAAAAGAAGAAGAAATAAAAGTAAGGAGAAAAAAAGTTATGTACAAGTAGGTACTATAAAGGAAGCTAACTAAGGTCCTCAACCTAACCATGGGTCCAACCAATCATCTCATCAATAGGATGCTCATATGTGTATCTAACTCATTGATATGAAGGAGAAGTCTCTTGTGCATAAGTTTTTAAATCTAAAGAATAACATGTGTTATAAAATAACCCTCTAAATCTAAAGATTTTTTTTTTATAAGATAACCTTCTTCTTCACTGAATATATATCTATATAAACTTGTATCCTCATGTATGAGAGGAGATGATGAAATATTATGGACTTGTATATAAGCCTTATAAAGAACATGTGATGTTGTTTTAGATAAAACCCCTGTATTATATGTTATTGTATTCTTATGATTCCCTAGCTTTGTCATTTTGGCTAAATCATCATGTTCATATGTAATGATATTATTATCAATAATCTATGGTTGAAATTAAATATGTTTATGCCCATAATTATTTAAAGACACTAAAATATGCACATGGTCATAAGTAGGTTAAAAAAATAGTTTTTAAATATGCTTCTTTAAACGTAAATCATGATCTTGAATAGTTTTATAAAATAATTCATTACCAATCAAATTAATAAATGTTCCAAAAAACCATTATGAAATAAAATTACATGGTTCCATAAGATACCCATATTAAATTTTTAGAATTTTAACCATTTGATTATCATGAATATACTTTAGACATTTGTGAACTGTCGAAGAAACTACTCTAATTTTATGTAACCAAGGTCTCCCTAATAACATATCAAAGACATGTTCTTGATAATACTAATAAATGATTGGGAAATATGAGAGGTCTTACTTGTATATGCAATAAAATATTTCCAATAGTATATTGGGTTGACTATAAAATACTTTCGTAAATCTAGATGTATGTTGCATATCTTTCTCCTTATAATGAAGAAAATGTAGATGTGTTATGGTGAACACATTTTCACCTAATCCATTGTCTATCATGACACTCTAAATTGGATCAACACCAACATATGATCTAATTAATAATGCATGTCGATCAGAATCATCAAATGTATTAAATGGGCATGATGTTAGATTACTTGTAACTGTACCAATGATACTATCAAGTGGATTCCCATATGAATATGGAGGAGGATGAGAATTATAAGCATGATGTACTTTATAAAATTATTTTTTATTGTGATTCATGATTTGGAAAGGGATATTTATACATTTTTAGCTTAGCATTGCCATTTTATTATGGCCTAACCTCTTCATTAGGTGTACCAATGTTAATAATATTATCATCAATAAGATCTTAAATTTTTTTCTTGAGCTTCATACATTTGTTATTAGAATGTCTAACACATATATGATAATAAAAAACTAATTCCGATAGCATCTTATAGATTAAGGTCTAGATAGATATATTTTTAATGGTGAAATAAATGTGATAACATGACATTCAATTAGGTTTTGAAGTAACACATGATGAGGTAAACATAACCTTGAGAATTTCCTCCTTGGTGGAGCTTAGAATTTAATGCTAGGTGATGGTTGTGATATAAAATTTAATGTAACTTTATCCTCATTTTTTCTATCATTATATTTTCTTTTATAATTGGGATTACCTTGAAATTTTATTTATGAAGTAAAAGGAGCATTATAGCTATACTTAATCTCATTTAAAATAATAAATTTGACCTCATGCTCTTTAATTATATGCATATTTACTCAAAGGATTTAAACATATAAAACATGATAGAATATTGAATAAGAGTAAGAAAAATTTGAGTAAAAATGTCTTGAATCTCATTATCAACCATTTGATTTGTCATTTTAGAAAGCATAGTCTTGTATCTTAGAACATACTCACTAAGTATTTTGTTTGGACCTTGTTTGATATTTTCAATTGGAGTATAGGATAATTTGTCACTAATCATAATAGAAAAAAATGCCAAAAAAATATTTTAAAAAGGAATGAAATATATCATTTATTGAAGAGGAAGACCATAGAACCATTTCAGAACATAATATTTGAGACTATATGGAAATAACCTAGTTAACAATATATCATTATCCACATAATATAGATAAGTTGTATGGAAGGAACACAAATGTTGTTCAAGATCACCTTTTCCTTCAAATAAAGGAAGGTTATGAGATACAAAGCTATTTTTGAGAGGATATGATGCAATTTGAAGAGCCAAGGGGTTATGTTATAAGGTACTATAATCTAAGGATAAGATATCATGAGAGATGGTTTGATCAATAATAGTTAGTTTAGATTACAAGAGAAGAATAGATTAATAAATGGAACCATTGTAGATTTGGTGTTCAAAGAGTAAAAAATATGTATTTTGGTCCCTTGTTAGTTGAAATGACAAAAAATCAAGCATAATAGTACACTATGACTAAACACTCTTGTCTAAGAACTAGGGAGAGCATAACATATTAAGTAAGATAACAAAATAAAGATAAAGGAAATACAAATTTCCTACCTCCTTTGTCAAATTTGATGTTTACTTATTGGCATAAGGATGTTCATGTTTGTCCTATGAAAATTTGAGTCTTATAACAATTCACTTACATGGTGGTAGCATCTCTCCAATATTAACTTATGGCTTGGTGTGAAGCTTGGCATAAATTGGGCACTATAACACTACTCTCAAAGGATTCAAGATGGTATTCTACTATAATAAACTTACACATAAAAACTTGTTCGCATATGGTATGAGTACTTATATTTATATCTAAAATAACTAAATGTAACCCTAGGAAGGTCAGGATAAATTTTAACTTGGATTAAGTCTAAATTAACCTAGGTTGAGTCAGTCTAACCCTGGGTTGGGTCAAAACACTCATGACATATTGACACCTCAGTTTCAGATATTTGTGAGGAGTGAATACTAAATTTAGATATTTGTGAGGTGTGACTCATATTTTTGGAATATTTAGGAAATCATAAATCATTTATTAGCTCATTTGACCTTTTGACTTCATATTTCACTAAATTTTCCTTTTTTGATAATTGAAATTCACTATTTTGATTTAGAATTTTTGGTTAGGCAAGTTAATTATGATTTTTAATGTAATTAATCTTGTTTAGTGATTTTTAGATTTGGAAATTAGTTTAAATGTTATGAATTAACAACTTGATAGGCCAAAAGTGTCAAATTACTTCATTGTAATTTGACAAGGGTTAAAACAAAACTAAGTGTTTGGCGTATATAAGGTAATACACTAAATAAGTTAGCCTCATCATGGTTCTTGGAAATTAAATCAGTTACATGGATGAATTTGGTAAATTTAGGTTATTTCTAGGCTTAAAAAGTGTCATTTTATAGAAATCAAGTTGAACCCTATTTTAGGAATAAAAGTGGCCAAAACTAAGTGTCTACAATTTTCCCCTATTTGAGGTGTTATGAGACACATACATAGTAACATATTTTAAAATAATGCAAAAGTCATTAATCCAAATGGTTCATGCCACAAAGGTAGTTGATAATCCCTTGATTCCCCCTTGAGGGAATAGGTAGCTAAATAGAATCATTGAACATTCCCTCAAAAAATAAGAAAATGAACAATCTAATGATAATGAGGGTGGGATTACTAAATTTACCAAAGGTGGTTATAAATATTAATGGATGTAGAGTCATTTATTTGCCCAATGGTGGTTATAATCAGTAACAAACAATGTGACAGTAGTTTTTCCAAAGGTGGTTATAATCAAGGGCATGGATAGTTGCCTCAATAGGGAAATTGGATAAATACTGATTTTCCCAAAGGAAGTTATAATCAGAAATAAAATGGAAAACACTAATTTTCCCAAAGGTGGTTATAATCAATAATGAAATGGGAAACATTTATTTGTCCAAAGGTAGTTATAATATAAAATAAAAATGAGAAACATTGATTTGCCCAAAGGTGTTTATAATCCATGACAGAGGCATTTTCCCTAGAAGGGTAAAAAAAAAATGATCTTCCCAAAGGTGGGTGGAATGGATAAAAAAATGATCTTCCCAAAGGTGGTTATAATAATTTGCATGTTGAAATTATGGGATTTAAAAAATGAATTCCATAAAAAAGCAAGATATATCATTAATCAATCAAAAAATAACTTTTTGCATTGGGAAAAATTAGCAAGGGTAGATGTGAAAAATACATAAAACATATTTAATATGAGATGGAAAAGGATAACAACACATATATAGAATAAATTTGAGTTCAAAGATGTATGGTTGAACAAACATGGGATATAAGTTGAAAAATCATGTTGTCAAATAGGTCTTAGATAAGGGCCAAAAAGATGGTCTAGTAATAATACAGATGAAAAAATATAAAATATCATATAAGGTAAAAAAATATACCATAGATATGAAAAATACATTTATTGGAATGCTCATCATGAACTATAGGCCTTGGGGGTAAAAAATTCAAAATTTTGGCTATATATTCACCCTTGGGGTAAAATACAATTCATTTTCACCCTAGACTTTTAATAAATTTAGCTCTAGTTTTATGTGCAAACTATTGAGAGAAAATGGATCACAAAGGATCTCAATAAAACATATCAAAGTGAGTGAGAGAGAACATGTAACCACCACATGACAAGTCACTGATAAATAAGATAACTTTTGGAATTATCATTTAAAAGCATTTATGGTACTTGGGAGGTCAAAAAGTGACAAAGTCACCATTTGTGTGGTAGGTAAAATGGAATATTTGCTAAGGAAAATAATGACTTCAAGTGAAGTCAATGTTTTTAAAAATGGTGATAATGCCAAAAATGGTAGAAATCAATGAAATGGTAATTTCACCCATTTTCAGGTGAAGTCACCATTTTTGTGAAAATGGAAACACTTTTTTCACCTTAAAATGTGAATAATCACCTATATAGTAGCTTTTCCATTGAGAAAACAAAGGCTTTACCCTAGAATCCAAAAATAAATAATTTTTAGGACTGAGAAAGGGTCTAAAATCTAGAAGAGCATCAATTAGACTGAGTAAGCTAGGATTAGGATCTAGTAGTGGTGTGTAGTTAGGCTGACACTAAATTGTTTTATTGCAAGAGTGATTGGATGTTCTTACTTATCATGAGAGATGATCACACTACCTTAAAACCATAAATATTTGGATTGAGACCATGGTTTATTTTTTATATATGTTGGACCTCCATAACATGGCATGGATGCTAGTTGTTTAGGATGATTGAGATTATTTGCGTGTGATAGTGGAGTACTTGCATAGACAGACATCCACCTTTCACTTGTTGATTGGGGAGGACACTATCACACTTGAGGATAACTAATGTATCTTCAATCTACCAATGTGGAGGAGACACTTATTCTAGACACCATTAAAATAGTAACAAGTGATGCTCAATGATATATGTAAATATTAGGGTATCACCATGGTTCAAGGGAAGGTTAATATAGACCTAATTGAGACCTACACTAATATGTAGCTAGATTATTATACATTCTTGGGATCTTTCACCACCATCCTTATTTGATCAATATATTTTTGTTTTTGTGGCCATTGTCAACAACATCTTGCCTAACAAGAGTCGCTGGTACTTTCATATGGGCTAGGGTGGTGTTTTTAGGAGCATGTTTGAGGATTTGATTTGGTTTTCCTAGGGACAAACTATTTTGGCATAGTTGTACAAAGATTTGCACTTGATAGTTAATAGGGGTGACATTATATGGGATCCTACACACTTATCATGGTCTAGGGTTGGGAGCATATCACCATTGAGTGACTAGCCATGATGTGTAGGATGTGGGATCATGAGGATCTAATAGCTTATGGTTGGGATCAAATAAGATTCAATAGGAATGGGATTAGAGGAGACATCCCATTTTATCATTATATATTTGATGATTTGACACCACTATTATTCATGTGGAGGCCATACCTCTCTTATTAGTTTTAGTGGTTTAGGGATGGATGGTACATGGGATTCATATCCACTAGATGTTTTATTATTAGGATACAATCCCACATTATAGAGGAGTACCACCCTAATTTGGTACTCTAGTAGTTTAGTTATACATAGGATTTTTTTGAGGCACCATGATGGTTTTCACATGTGATATGATAGATTAGTCATGATATTATGGTGATCTTGAGGAGTGAGGCCATAGTGAGTTATCTCAACATACCATGAGTTGTCTAGGCCTATGTAAGAGGATATATAGATGTAATGGTCACTCCATATTTTATGAACTAAAGGGTATAGGTGTGCCCTCTAAGGCTAACAACTCAAATATTTGATAGGGGTTAATTAGTTGTAGAAATTGAGGAGATAGAGGCTAAGACCTTAAGAGATAGTATTATCACTTTGTAGGAGAATGAGGTTGTAGATGACAAGGATGATAGATTTGATAGAGGATATAGAAAAGGAGATGGAAATAGAGATGATGTACATGAGGTGCTATAAGAGGGTAATTGGGGGACATATGTGATGATACTAGATCTAATCTTAAAAATAGTGGTAGTGGCATAGGTTTGTTTAGGCTAGGTAGGGCTATTAGGCATATAGGTAGATCCAGGCTAGGTAGGGACTTCTGAGATGAGTATGACAAGAAGGGCTATTGGCATGTTAGAGTAGGAGATTAGTTATCAAATACAAGAAATTATAGGGTTACATCACTATCTATCATAGTTTTAGAGAACCCTAGACATGAGGGATGATCACATAATTTGATTGTAGATTGAGATCACTTGGATAAATTCTAAGATGGCCAGGATGGTGTAGATACAACTCCAAATCACAATAGAGAGAGATTAATCCATTACTAAGTGGGATCAATAATTTACCACTATGGATAGACTTAGATGAGATAAGGATGTAGCTCAAGGATCTAGTACATAGGTTAGATACTCAAAGATGATTCTAGATTGCCTTTAGGCTAAGGATGAGGAATCTTATTATAAGAGATCCTATGAGTCTACCATTCCCAAGGATTACTAGGTTGTTAATTTTTAGATCTAGAATACACAAAGGGTAGGGAGTATATTTGGTCAGTCTTAAACTAGGACTCATGTTTTAGGTACCTCAGGCTAGTCTATTCATTATCTATGACCACCACCACTAGGATCACCATCACCATCGAGGCCTCCTCTAGATAAAGGTCCCATGGATACATAGATCCAAAGTTGATTATGGTGATCTTGGAATTTTGGCATAGTTTGGAATTATTTTAACCTATGGCATTTTATTCATTATTTTGACATACTTATGTTATTTTGAGACACCATCATGATATTTATATATATCTTTGTGTATATGACATTTTAAATACACTAACATTCATTTTTGGGTCTTGTGAGTTTGATGTATATGTCTATGATATTACTATGATGTGTATATAATTCCATGCTTATGATTTTGATTTATCTCATTTTTAGCATTTGATTAATATTGATTAACATTGTGTATGTTTATGCTTATTTATGCTCTATTCATTTATTATTTATTCTAGGTTTATGAGACTTTATGTTAGCTATCATCTAATTATGTTGGATGACTTATATGGATGGTTATTCATAAATGCACATCTATATAAACACATAATAAATCATGTTGGAAGAACAATAAATGAGAGGAGTGAATCAGTGTCTTAAAAAATTTATTTTAATTCCTTCTTAACATATATGAACCATCACATCAACATATAGATCAAGCAATGCATAAGCAATCAACTATACAAACTAGGAATAAGATTACACAAGACAACACATAATATATGTGGGAAGCCCTCAAGGGGAAGAAAAACTAATGATCCATAAAAATGAATTATAGACCTATAAATCAAAATATGATAATTTAGTGAAGCACCAACTCCATAGGGAACACTAATCCTAACTAGCTAAGCACCAACTTAAATAGGCTTTAACAAGAAACATCTTGCATGGAGGAAACAAACTCCTAGATGACTCAACACAAAATCATCCACCTCATTGATTTTATCACCTTCAAAATAATATGTTACTCACACAAAAAATTATGACCACCTCTTCAACTCTTCACACTCTTAACCCTCTCAAACTGCCTTTTAGGCCTCTTCACTTAATTAGGTCTCTTCAAGATTGATTATGTAATATGACCTTAATATTCATATGAATATACATTATTATATATTAATTAAATTTATTATACACTCCTATGATGGTATAAAATACCTCCTTCTCAATAATATGCTATATCATTTGCTTACTCTTTTCATACTCAAATAGGCCTAAAAACTTCCTTGTATATAGACCATTCCTTGTTCATATGCCACTTAGTCAGACAAACATCCTTAACATATTAGGTCAGAAATGGAATAGGTCTTAATAAATATTGTAAAAGTTATTCATAAAAATATTGAGTCCCTTTTGGTCTATCATAACTCTATTAGACCTCATTTCACTTTTAGGTCTCATGGATACCTAATCCCATTAGGTCTACTTTAGGACATGTTATACTTTTCCTTCCTTAGAACACTTTAAAAATACACACATGAAAGTAAAACATCATATAAAAATAAAATATACCTATAATATGCTCATATAGGCTCCATAACACTTTTTAGGGCCAACCACCACTTGAAGCACACCATTTATACTGTTCACAATCAGGGTACACAAGAAGTCTATCTTAAACTACTAAAGATTAAAAAAAATTAGATAAACAACCTTGTAAATAAATAAAATTTAAAATAAATAAATTAACTAATGGTAATCACCATATTATTTATACTTCACAACTTAGGGCAAAAGGACTCAAACACTTCTCTACAAATAGCCCACTCAGAACTGCCAAAACACTCCAAAACCCAATCATGAACTACTTGATATTAAAAACATGAAATAAAAATTACCACAACCAATGATACTTTTAAAATATCCTTTGACATCTCTATACTACTCTAAAATATAAAAATTACAAGGTCCAATGTCAAATATTGGTTTTGTAGACCAATCTTTTGACCTCACTAGACACAATCAAACTAGAATAAGATAAACCATTTTGGCTTCAACATTTAAACATCTTATACTAGCTTAAAATATTTTAAAAAAAATTATAAATAATTTAATTTAAAAAAAACAACACCATATGAATTATATACATCAACTTAGGGCATAGATCCTCAAACTCATCACTACTACTTGCTTACCCATAACTGCGAATTTACCTTAAAGCATAGTCATGATGACATTGACCTTCAACACTTGTATGAACACTGTCAAAGATTTATTATGAAATTATATGATATTATTATATAATTATGATATTATCATATATAAATATAATATGGTTAAATTATAAATATTGGTCTTACAAACCAATCTTATGACCTCATGATACATAGACCTCACTAAGCCAGATAAGCCATTTTGGCTTTATCATTTTCACCACTATTTCTAACTTTAAAGATTTATAAAAATAATTAGTAATAAATACCAGTCCAAAAAACATCTCCATACACTTGGTTTCATCAATCTATCATGATAACACATTCTTAATCATCTTCTCACCACTACGTAGGTTTTTCATTATTTCCATCAATAGGCTTATTAGTGACTAGCTAACTTGGATGACTAGTTTATCACACTTTAGGGATATAAAATATATATAAAACTTTATGGACATGAAAAATCAGTCTAAAAATTAATCCTCCATCCATTTTATTTTCTTTAACAATGCAACTTTTGATTGATACAATAAATTCTTCACAAACAAGCCTGTATCTATGCATTTTCTCTCTTGCCTGACTAACCACCACCACCTAGAGGTACTTGGAAGAGTTGAATACATGATAAATTAGTTTTTATATTAATTTAAGACCATTTATCTATTTTAAATAATATATTTTACATTGGGTCCTTGTTGGGTTTTAGAGAGGTTTAACACAAGTTTTGGTGTTAATGATTGTTCATAGAGGATTGCCCCTTAAATACAAAAACAATGAATTTATTTATTAAATAGTATCCTTTCCCATATACACTTAATATCTCATTTTCCTATGCATAGTTTACATATTCCAATGAACAATTGAAAGTCAAGTTTGCATGCCTTCATTTTATGTACTTGAGAGACCTCAAAAAAGCTTTTCATGCCTTTTATTTCAAACCATGACCTAAAACTTTGTGAAAATTATTTAAAAAACATATAATACCTATTTAAATTCTCACATATGAAAAATTATCTTGAAAACTGATATTTACCACTCATTAGGCCAAACTATCTCTCTTTGCTCTCTAGACCTTGACCTAAAAATCACATTAGGCCTTAAAAGTGACCTTCATGCCTCTTTTCATGTGCTCTTAATCTCACTCAAATACTTAAGAAACCTATCTCAAGATTAAAATGTACCATACATCCTTCATATGTATTTACAATAGTTTATGATGCCTCATTAGGCCACGTAGGGTCTGGTAGTGGTCTAGATGTAGACTTGGTCTAAAGGTCATACCCTTATAGGCTCACCATGAGACTCTAATGAGTATTTAAATGCCTCAATACATTATTAAAAAAAATAATATAATAAATCATGAATGTATGCACTCATTTAACTAAGCCACTATGCTCATACCTTCTCACAAGGTCTCTACATGCTATGACTAGTGTCATGTATAGGCTTCTTAAGCACTTAAAACTTGAAAACTAGCCTTGAAACACTTATAAAAGTATATATACTTTAATTACATGATAAAAAAATTATAAATAACATTTTATAATTTTTTTCTTACTCACTTACCAAACTTCACTATGCACACCTTCTCACAGGGTCTAGATTGGGCTTCTTAAGACATCTTGTACTCAAACATGCTTACCTAAATGCTATAAAAAAATAACACTCTTCAAAAGTAAATCTCACACCACTATAAAAATATATTTCTTATAAATTTTTTATCATGACCTAAACATTGACATCAAACTTGACATCAACCAAAAAAAGAGACTTTAGGTTGCCTTCAAATTCTCTCTCAATAGAAGAGACATTAGGTTGCCTTCAAATTATCTCTCAATAGAAGAGAAATTAGGTTACCTTTAAATTCTCTATTATCACATGGATTCCTTATCACATAAAACACACATAAGCACATACCTCAAATACCACTCACCATGCATCTTCACCAGATGCATTTTGACATCAATGACATTAAATTTAACATCAATGACAACACTTCTCAATGAACTCCCCCTTTGTCATTGATGACAAACATACCATAGCTTAATCATTCTCATCTCCCATATTCTAGTATTTCTCCCTTTTTGAAATTTATCCCCCTTTGACATTAATGACAAATGGTCATACATATTGTATCTTATAAAACCACTCATTCTGTTTCTTCAACAACTACTTTAAGAAACTTGTAAAGGAACTCAGAGATACCAATATTCTCCTTTGACTTCAAAACTTGAGCTCACCAAATGAATCAACGTAATTCTTAAACCATCTACAACACAAGTCATGCTCAAATACCAACTACTATAAAAATTGAACAACTTGAATATCTCCCCCTTAAAACAAACATCCATCATGCTTCTACTTACTGAAGAGTGTCTCCATGAAGCCTAATGGAGTCACCCCTTTTCATAGGTTACTAAAACAACACAAACTCAAGATATTCCTATATCTCCATGCTCTCACAAGATTGAGCATCCTTTAGGATCCTTTTAGGCCTGATTAGTGTTTTTGGATTTACCTCTTCATCATTTGTGTGGTCAATAATTTGAGTTGATAATGAACATTCCTGACTTGATTTCATATTTGAAGTATGTTTAATCATAACAAACAATCCACTTGGGATTGCAGATTGATCATGACTCACATTTATTGTCTTTTGTTTCCATACATTTATTTGTCTTTTCTCTTACACTCTAGGGGCTTCAAACCTATTATTTTGACTTTATGGATTTTTAAATATATTAGGACATAATCTTGTAATGTGTCCCACATTATGACAATTGTAGAAAACAACCCCATTCATACCTCTTGAATAATTATTCCTTTCATAATTACATCCATATTCATTTTTAGAGGGTCTTTTACACTCTCTTTCTCTATGACCAAACTGATTGCATGTAAAATAATAACCATTGAATGACTTATCATACCTCATAACATTAGGCTATCTAGTTGGTTTATTTATGTTGACCTTCTTATCTTCCTTCACCTTCTCCTTAACTTGAGTTGACTCCTTTTGGTCTTCTTTGAGACCAAGACCTATCTAATCACTTATAGAATTATAACTACTCAATATGTTATCTAGATCATTAGTACTCTTTTCAAAATTCATAAAGGTCTTCATCCTACTATATGCTTGATCCAACTCATATTTCAAGGATTATATTTTGGTTCCATAACTGGTGCATTTTTCCTCTTTAGATTTTAAGCTAGTAGTGACTATCTCCATTTTTGCTTCAACCTAATTAATTATCTCATCATAATCCTTGGATGTTTTACTTAGTATCTATTCAAAAAAACCAATCTACTCTTCATAGTCCTTAACAGATGATCCTATTTTATGATTATTCCTTCTTTAGAACTTCAACTCCTATAGATAACTCACCAATTTTGCCTCAAGGTTAGCTTCAACCTCTTTTTCATTTAATTTTTCATCATCCATAATGCCTTTCCCTTTTGAGTATACCTCATTATCTATTTCTATATCCATGAATAAGGTTTTATTATTGTCATGTTCATGTTCATTACTATCATCATCACTATTAGAGGTACTTGTGTCACTTACATCAGATGATTTATTATCTTCTTTGGTATAAAAACTTCTCTTATCCTTAAATGACCCTTTCCTACTTTCATAATTCTTAAAATATTTCTTTTTCTATCAGGATTATAAACATTATTTTCATCTCCATGATGTTCATTGTTGTCTCCCAAAAATAACAGTCATTTTTGGAACAATATTTGAATTATTTTGGTTCTACAAACCAAAATAATATCTTCCATTTTCAAAATTTGTCTTAGATATTCAGATTTCTCATTTTCAGAGCTTCTCAGAAAATCTACAAACTCTGCAGGGTTAAATCTATGAACTCTACAGGCTTGAATCTACGGACTCTGCAGGAAAAGGAAAATCTACAAACTTTTGCAGGTAGTTTTTAGTCAAAAGAATTGATTTTAAACATTTGTTCATTTTCTAGGATTGGTTCAAAGTTTTGGTTCATGTGAAAATCTTCATCGGCAAGCATTTGAGTGCAAAAATTAACTTGAACCATTGAACCATTTTGGTTCAAAAGGTTCAACGGGTTCAAGGTTCAATGATAGGATCAACCAAAAGAACAGTTCAATAGTTCAGTTCAACCAAGTAGTTCAACACTTTATTTCATTCAATTGGTTCATTCTTGCAGTTCATCTTTTGGTTCAACGTCTACAGGTTCAACAACAGGGGCTCGGCGTGCTTCATTGAACCATTGAACTAGTTCAATAGATTGGTTCAACTATTGGTTTAAAGGCAAGTTCAACATCTTGGTTTAATGCTTAGTTCATTGGCTTGTTTTATTTGTTAAACCATTGGCTTGAACTCTTTTGGTTCAAAAGCCTTGGTTTAACCAATTGGTTCAACGTCCAAGTTCATTGCATGGCTCATTGGCTTTTGGTTCAAAAGGACTTGGCACACTTCATTGAACCGTTGAACCAGTTAAACTAATGGTTCATCGTCCAAGTTCAAAGGGCTGGTTCAATGCAAAAGAAGACTTTCCAAAGGACAAGTGCCCTTGCGGAGGGCACTTAATCAAGAAAAGCACCTTTTTAGAGGATCATTTTTCTAAGAAGCCAAAAGGTAATTCTTTCAGATTTGTCTAAGGCATTTTAATTTTTTTGATTAAATACTTAATTCTTTCAGATTTTTGTCTGAAGGAATTCCTTCAGACAAAAAGTCTGAAAGAATTCCAAATGGCCAAGGACCTCGAAGAAATTTTCAAAGACTTGTTCAAAAAGACTTGGTGAAAGGAATTTCACCCAGACAGTTTGTCCGCAGGAATTTTACCCAGACATTTTGTTTGCAGGAATTTTACCCAGACATTTTGTCCATAGGAATTTTACCCAAACATTTTGTCCATGGGAATTTTTCACGGGACAAATGTCCATAAAATTACCTGTGGGGAGCTTTCAAGTCAAACACCCAAGAATTTTCCCTAGGGATTTATCCACAGAAATAAAGCCTGGGGAAACATTTGTCTGCGGGGACTGCCAAAACAAAAGCCTAGGGAAATATTTGTCCACTAAAGGGGCTACCAAAGAACCTTGAAGGGTAGGTGCCCTTGCAGGGAACTCTTGGTATCTGAAATAAAAGACTATTCAAACACAGGTCATTTTTCAAAATCTGAAAGGGTAAGTCCAAGCCGACTGGGTAAGGTCGAAAGTCAAAAGAAGATCAAGGGGTGACACCCATAAAGATGTCAAATTCAGCATATCTAAATAGCCTTTGGAAGCATATTGATAGGCATGTAAATTTCAATTTCAAAGATAGTAAAATAGCCATTGATCCTTTGATCCATGGACCCAGATGCATTTCCAGAATTCAAGACAAAAACCAGCTGAAAGCAAGGAAAGACAAAATAATGGATGAATCCAAGACCCAATTCAATCAATCTAGAAAGGAAGAATGATGAATTCAAGATCAGACTGACAGCTGGACATTGAAAGTTATAATATTTCAATTGCATGACTTGTTTATCTACATTGATAAGATCAAATGGGTAAAATGCCCCAAAAGTTCTAGCTTGTCTTCCTAACATTTCCCAACGCATCATGATGTATTACTATTCTCGAGTCCTTGAAGTGGCTCTATAAGGGACTTTATTTCATTGTAAAATCATCTTCTTTTTGACAATCTGAATGAAACTCTGTCAAAATTGAGAGGCATCATTGAGACTTTATGCTCAGTCTGTTGATTGTATTTTGTTAATGAAATAAGAAAGCAAGGGACTTTTTTAGACTTTGTTCTGTGAATTGTTTATGGTTGAAGAAACTATTCTTATGTTTATTTCCTTGATTTATCTTCTGTTTCATTGATTTAATAAGTATGATTAGTAAAATTAGTCAGGAAGGTGTCCTGAAGAGTCAATTATGGAGAGACTTTGTGCCCCCATAGCTGCCTTCAGTGTGTTTGCTTTTTCATTGCTGTGTAAAGGACTTTGAGAATACTTTGAGCTTTCATTGCCCTTCATATATCACTCTTGAGTATTTCAGGTATAGACTTTGTGATGTGTCTTGATTTGCTAATTCTCATACTCCCAGTTACACTCTACTTTAATTTCCAAGAGTATTCTTGTGGCTAGCTAAATAGTTTTTCCTAAAAGAAGAGGAGAGTTGTCTATCATTCCCTTGAGTTTTTCCTTTGTTTTGTATGCATCATCTTTGAAGAAAGAGAGATGGATGTCTGGTCCTACCCTTGAGTATTATTTTCCATTTATACATATACATAACATATCCACAAGGAACCTCCCCTTGATGAGAGGAGAGAGAAGTCTCCTTCTGATGTGATAAACTTAGACATTAGGATGACTAATCTTCTTGCTTTGGATGATAAGACCTATTTTGTTTACCAGTACGTTGATAGACAAAATATTCAACCAATAGTTTTTGGTGACTCTAATGGGGAATTACCCATTATCCATTTATAGTCTATCCATTTCATTCACCTCCAAACCATAGGAAAAGAATGCACAGTTTAAAGCCTCAAGCTTTAACTGAAGCAAAGTAAGATCTTTTTCATTTTTGTTTTACAATCTGGCAGATTCAAGGTATACACAAAGCCAAAGGGCTAAAGGTGTCATTGATCCTGTGTTTGAGCTAGTATGACAAAGTGATTTTGATCTATTTCCTTCACCATCTCATCTCTAATGAACCAAGAGCTTCCCTCCTACTAAAGCTATATCTCCATTACCAAACAAAGTATCTACTTTTGTTGTTGATAAAGTTGTGCCTATAATTACCCCATTGAGATTTGTTATCCCTCCTTTTCAATATCCTATAATGGCAGTTCAAGGCCCTTGGGGTAATGCTTTTGGTCCTCTCAATCTTACTCCTCCTCTACATGAGCTTCCATGTAGTTCTAGGAAGAATTTCCCTAAATTATACGGTGATGGAAAAGTTCATCCTGATGAACACATTACATCATTCAGTATAGCTTGTGGAGTAATCGAAGTAGAGTTTAAAGATGTAGCAGTTAGAATTTTTTTTGAAACACTACAAGGTCCTACTATGGATTGGTTTTACCATTTACAGGCTTGATCTGTGACTGATTGGAATACTTTGAAAGCTAGGTTTGAAGCTAGATTCAAAATTGTAGAAGATGCACATACACTTCTAGCTTAACTTACACAAATGAAAAAAGAGCCACATGAGCCTATGAGAGACTTCATAGCTAAATTTGATAAGTTGAGAAACAAAATTCCTATGATTTCCAAACCTACAACTGAGAATCTCAAATGCTTTATCATTAATTCTCAGCTACCTGAAGTTAGTTTCCTTTTGAGACGTGCTGGCCAAATAGATCTCGCTGTAACTCAAATTTTGGCCACTGAAGTAGAAGATGATCTCATCTTAGCAGGGAAAATAAGAAGAGATCCCAATAGAAATAGATATTCATCATCTTTCAAATTTACATCTACAAGCACCACAGATCCAATGGTGCAAAAATTAGCAAATGAGCTCCTTGCCCTCAAAAAGCAAATGGCTCAAGGAATGTCTTCTGCTCCTACATACAGAAGAACATTCCCAAATCAGTCATATTAGGGCAATGTTGCCAAAAACCAAGGACAAAAAAATAGTCTTGCTCTCCACAAGGGAAACTTGCCCTGGAAGCTCCTCTAACTAATTCAGCAATGGGATATCTTGAGATAGACTCAAAATTTTCTTATCATCCTGAATTAAATCAAGAAAATGATACTGATATCATTGACGAAAATCAAGAAGAATTAGCTGGAAACTCCCACATTGGTTTCTTAAATTATCAAGATGAACCCAGAAGCAAAGGAGAAGCTTTAGATGGATCATATGCAGTGTTTACTAGGTCTAAGAATCACTCAGCCCAACAGGCTGATAAAGAAAAGATAGAAGAATAACCACAGCCAGCAGTCACAATTGTCAAGCATGGAACAACTCTTCCCTTTCAACCAAAAGATCTGGTAATCACTCAAAAGGTAAATACATTTGTTGTACCTTCCCCTTCTACTTCTAATTCACAAACCAGCCCACCTCCCATCCCTTTGAAAAATTAGAAAGCTGAAGTACCTTTCTTTGTACCTAGCTCAATTCAGCCATTTGATATAATTGACCATGTTAAAAAAACAAAAATATAGATGTCTAAATTTGAGTACTTGCAGTCCAATCTGAATCAACTGAACAAGCTGGTCCAATATGTTAAAAATCAAACCATCCCCGCAGGA
Organism: Torreya grandis; assembly: GCA_037957365.1. NCBI lineage: Eukaryota > Viridiplantae > Streptophyta > Pinopsida > Cupressales > Taxaceae > Torreya > Torreya grandis. Next base: position 680,113 of record JARHVA010000278.1, on the reverse strand, counting down.
CAAAAGGCCAAAAAATTAACTTTTGATTCTTCAATGAATACGCCTATTCCAAATAATCTGATTATTACTCCTCCAGCTGCTTCTGAAAAAATAAAACCCTTCTATGTTTCCTTGTTAATCAATGACCACAAGCTGAGTAACTATATAATAGACTCAGGTGCATCTGACAATGTCATGCCTGCCAAAGTCACTGAGTCTCTTGGTCTCACATTGACCAAGACGTTTGGGAGATGTTTCTCCATGGAGAACAAGCAAGTGCCATTGCTGGGGAAAATAAAAGATGCTCAATTTGCATTCATAGTCTTTTCGGATAAGAGGATTAAAATGACTATATTAGTGGCTAATGTCCCAGCATCTTATGGCATTTTGCTTAGATGGAATTTTTGCAAGGATGTGGGAAGAGAACTGAACATGGATCTATCTGAGGCAAGGATCCCTGTCCAAGGTGTGATGAAAAGATTACTTCCTGAAAAGGAAGAAAAGTATGTGGTTACCTAAACATCATCCCCTATAGCACAAATTCTATTTGAATCTTCAGGCAATGGTAATTATTTCCTTACCATAGAAGATGTTCATGTTCCTATAGATGAAAGTCCTATAGCTGACAATCCAAGAATTGATCCAAAAAAGATTTTTGAAGAATTGGTAGAGCACAGTATAAACAAGGAAGGATCTTTCATCTCTAATGAGGAGAAATCTGATAAGAGATCAACTCTTGATGATGACAGCAATTCTTCTACCAATGATGGAGTTGGGATTGTGTTGATATCTCCTCAAAGAGATATTCTTCCTTCATGCAATTTGTAAGTCAACAACACTAACAACATAGCTAGAGGTGAATTTATGTTGCCTAAATTGAAGATTGCTCAAGATGAAGAAGTCAAACTCCTTGACATCAAAGGAGATGATAATCTGACAGTTTGTCAGGAATTTGACTTGGATGATCCAATCATGTGCTAGACTAGACTAGCAGAAAAACAAGTTATAATGTTGGACCATGCTACTACAAATCAAAATCAGGCAAAGGAATCTGTCACCAAGACAATAAGGAGTGGTAATTTCCGGTTTGAAGACCACATCTTGCCATGGGGCAAGAAGAGGAAAGAGTCAACAAGAAGATGTAAAAAATTAGTTTCTTCATGGAGAGCTCCATTTTCCCATCACCATTTCTAGGGACAAAATGGTTTCCTACTGGTTTACCAGAATATAACATTATTTTCATTGTCTCCCAAAAAGTAGTTTCTAAAATACTTCAATTCTTGAAGTATCAGATCATTGCCTCTGTATATATGTATATTTGTATAGTTTTAAATTATATTTTGTTTTCTTTTTTTTCTTTTTTGATGTCTTTCATTTCTAGAAAGCATGAATCTAAAGCCCAATGATACACTTGAAGGCATTGGATTTTCTGAACTCTACTCCTTCCAATTCATTTTGTAATTGACAGAAGTTCCCCAACTGGAGCCAGCTGTTGTGTCCCAAAAATAACAATCATTTTTGGAACAACATTTGAATTATTTTGGTTCTACAAACCAAAATTATATCTTCCATTTTCAAAATTTGTCTTAGATATTCAGATTTCTCATTTTCAAAGCTTCTCAGAAAATCTATGGACTCTGCAGGGTTAAATCTACGGACTCTACAGGAAAAGGAAAATCTACAAACTTCTGCAGGCAGTTTTTAGTCAAAAGAATTGATTTTCAACATTTGTTCATTTTCTAGGATTGGTTCAAAGTTTTGGTTCATGTGAAAATCTTCATCAACAAGCATCTGAGTGTAAAAATTAACTTAAACCATTGAACTGAACCATTGAACCATTTTGGTTCAAAAGGTTTAATGGGTTCAAGGTTCAATGACATGTTTAACCAAAAGAATAGTTCAATAGTTCTGTTCAACCAAGCAATTGCTTTATTTCATTCAGTTGATTCATTCTTTCAGTTCATCTTTTGGTTCAACGTCTATAGGTTCAACAACAAGGGCTCGGCACGCTTCATTGAACCATTGAACTAGTTCAATAGATTGGTTCAATGGATTGGTTCAACTGTTGGTTCAAAGGCAAAATCAACATCTTGGTTCAATGCTTAGTTTATTGGCTTATTTTATTCATTGAACCATTAGCTTGAACTATTTTGGTTCAAAATCCTTTGTTCAACCAATTGGTTCAACGTCCAAGTTCATTGCATGGTTCATTGGCTTTTGGTTCAAAAGGACTTGGCATGCTTCATTGAACCATTGAACCAGTTCAACTAATGGTTCATCGTCCAAGTTCAAAGGGCTGGTTCAATGCAAAAGAAGACTTTCCAAAGGACAAGTGCCCTTGCAGAGGGCACTTAATCAATAAAAGCACCTTTTTGGAGGATCATTTTTCTAAGAAGCCGAAAGGTAATTCTTTCAGATTTGTCTAAGGCATTTTAAAAATTTTGATTAAAGACTTAATTCTTTCAGATTTTTATCTGAAGGAATTCCTTCAAAAAAATAGTTTGAAAGAATTCCAAATGGCCAAGGACCCTGAAGAAATTTTCAAAGATTTGTTTAAAAAGACTTGGTAGAATGAATTTCACCCAAACATTTTGTCCAAGGGAATTTTACCCAGACATTTTGTCCATGGGAATTTTACCCAGACATTTTGTCCACGGGAATTTTACCTGGACATTTTGTAAGTGGGAATTTTCCACGGGACAAATGTCCATGGAATTACCCATGGGGAGCTTTCAAGTCAAACACCCAAGAATTTTCCCTGAGGATTTGTCCACGAAAATAAAGCCCGAGGAAACATTTGTCTGTGGGGACTACCAAAACAAAAGCCTGGGGAAATATTTGTCTACTAAAGGGGCTACCAAAGAACCCCAAAGGATAGGTGCCCTTGTGGGGGACTCTTGGCAGTGGAAATAAAAGACTATTCAAACATAGGTCATTTTTCAAAATCCGAAAGGGTAAGTCCAAGCCGACTGGGTAAGGCTGAAAGTCAAAAGAAGATCAAGGGGTGACGCTCATAAAGACATCAAATTCAGCATAGCCGAATAGCCTTTAGAAGCATATTGACGGGCATGTAAATTTCAATTTCAAAGATAGTAAAATAGCCATTGATCCTTTGATCCATAGACCCGGATGCATTTCTAGAATTCAAGACAAAAACCAACTGAAAGCGAGGAAAGACAAAATAATGGATGAATCCAGGACCTGATTCAATCAATCTAGAAAGGAAGAATGCTGAAGTCAAGATCAGACTGACAACTGGATATTGAAAGTTGTAATATTTCAATTACATGACTTGTTTATCTACATTGATAAGATCAAATCGGTAAAATGCCCTAAAAGTTCCAGCTTGTCTTCCTAACATTTCCCAACGCATCATGATGTATTATTGTTCTTGAGTCCTTATTGAAGTGGCTATATAAGGGACTTTCTTTCATTGTAAAATCATCTTCTTTTTGACAATCTGAATGAAACTTTGCCAAAATTGAGAGGCATCATTGAGACTTTGTGCTCAGTCTATTGATCATATTTTGTTAATGAAATAAGAAAGCAAGGGACTTTTTCAGACTTTGTGCTGTGAATTATTTATGGTTGAAGAAACTATTCTTATGTTTATTTCCTTGATTTATCTTCTATTTCATTGATTTAATAAGTAGGATTAGTAAAATTAGTCAAGAAGGTGTCTTGAAGAATCAATTGTGGAGAGACTTTGTGCCCCCATAGCTGCCTTCAGTGTGTTTGCTTTTTCATTATTGTGTAAAGGACTTTGAGAAGACTTTGAGCTTTCATTTCCCTTTGTATATGACTCTTGAGTATTTTAGGTACAGACTTTGTGTTGTGTCTTGATTTACTAGTTCTCATACTCCCAGTTACGCTCTACTTTAATTTCCAGGAGTATTCTTGTGGTTGGCTAAATAGTTTTTCTTGAAAGAAGAGGAGAGTTGTCTGTCATTCCCTTGAGTTTTTCCTTTGTTTTATATGCATCATCTCTAAAGAAAGAGAGATGGATGTCTGGTCCTACCCTTGAGTATTATTTTCTATTTATACATATACATAGCATATCCACAGAGAACCTCCCCTTGATGAGAGGAGAGAGAAGTCTACTTATGATGTGATAAACTTACACATTAGGACAACTAATCTTCTTGCTTTGGCTGATAAGACCTATTTTTTTTACCAGTAGGCTGATAGACAAAATATTCAACCAACATTCATCATGTTCTTCATGATACTCAGTCTTATCCTTGTCAGGAAATTTAGATGCAAAGTAACCGATATTACCATAGTTAAAACATTTGAAAGGAAACTTAATTTTGTACTTACTAGATCTAAACCTCAATTTCCTATCAAATATGGCTATCATTTCATCATCATCAACATATAAACATACCTCATCCTTGGCCTTCTTATATTTTTCCTTCTTCTCAACTTTGAAATTTGCTTCCTTCCTAGGAGGTCTTCCTTAATTTTTTCTCATCTCATAGGTAGTCAAGATGCAATGAATCCCATCCACCTCTAGCTTGTCCAAATCTTTCATCTCTTCTACTATAAATACTTTTGAATCAAACTTAGGATTTACTGATCTCAACACCTTTTAAACAACTATAAACTCTTCCATTTCTTCTCCCAATCCTGTAATGACATTGATAACTTCATCAACCTTTAATGGGTAATATGTAATAGTTTAATCTTCATTCATCATCAGACTTTTAAACTGTCTCTAGTGGGTCTACAACTTGGCCATCTTCACCTTGGGTTATCCTTCATAAATAGTATTCAATTTATGAAATACTACCTTAGATAACTCATAGTGCATCACCTTCATAGACTTTGCCTTTGATAGGCCATATAGAATGACATTCATTGCCTTGGAATTGCTCTCACCTTCCTTCTTGTCTATTGCATCAGTTGGTGGTGTAAGAGGTGGAGTGCATCCATCAAAAAATAAATTCCATATGCCATGGTCCATTGAAAATAGATATGTCCTAATTATGATGCTTCAAAAATAATAATTAGTCCCATTAAACAATGAATCCTGACTATTAGAGAATCCATCTTGAGCTTGTTGACTAGCCATCCTCACTTATAGGATATCCTTTAGGCTATTATACATACTTTAAAGGATTTGATCTGATACCAAATTTTAGAAGCAAAATCACCAAGAGGGGGGTGAATCAGTTCCTTTAAAACATTCTTTCAACTCCTCCTTAGCATATATGAACCATCACATCAACATATAGATCAAGAAATACATAATAAATCAACTATACAAGCAAGAAATAATATTACACAAGACAACACATCATATATGTGGAAAAACCTCAAATGGAAGAAAAACCACTAAACCCTACACATGGATTATATTTCTATAAATCAAAAATATCATAATTTAGTGAATCACCAACTTCACATGGATCACTAACCCAAATTAGCTAAGCACCAACTCAACTAGGTTTTAACAAACACCAACTTGCAAGGAGGCATCAACCCCCTAGATGAATCAACAATAACTAAACCAAATGATTGTCTTGATAAAATTAATAACACTATATTTCTCACACAATATATGATGACCACATCTTCAAATCTTCACACTTTTATCCCTCTAAAACTACCTTCTAGGCCTCTTCACTTAATTAAGTCTCTTCAAGATTGATTAGATCATATGACCTTGATATTCATATGCATACACACTATTATATATCCTTTACACTCTTATTATGTTATACAATACCTTATAATAAATAATATGTTATATCATTCACTTACTCTTTTCATACTATAATAGGCTTAAAAACTATCTTGTATATATACCATTCCTTGTTTATATGCCACTTAATCAACCAAAAACCATTAAAATATTAGTTATTCAATTTAACAGGTCATATTACATCTCATAAATGTGATTCAAATGAATATTTACTCCATTTTTGTCTATCATAACTCTATTACACCTCATTTCACTTTTATGTCTCATGGAGACCTAATCTCATTAGGCCTACTTTAAGACACATTACACTTTGAGTTCCTTGGAACACTTTAAAAATATACACATATAAGTAGCATATCATATAAAAATAAAATATACCTATAATAATCTCATCTAGGATACATAACACTTTGTAGAAGCAACCACCACTTGAAGCATACCATTTATTCTATTCACAATTAGGCCTTATCATACAAAAAAAATCTATCTTGAATTACTAAATATTAAACACAAATTACATAGAAAAACATGGAAATAAATCACATGTAAATAAACTAAATGACCTCAAGGTCATCACCATATGATTTATAATTCACAAATTAGGGCAAAAGGACTCAAACACTTCTATGTAAATAGCCTACTTAGAAATGTCAAAACACTCCAAAACCTGGTCATAAACAAGTTGATCTTAAACACATAAAAGAAAACATATCATAACCAATGATAATTTATAAATATCCTTTGACATCCATATAACACTCTAAAATACAAAAATCATAAGATCTAATATCAAATATTAGTTTTGTAGACCAATCTTTTGACCTCACTATACATAGTCAAAGTAAAATTAGACAAGCCATTTTGGCTTCAACATTTAAACCTATTATACTAAATTAAAAATTTTTAAAAATCATTATAACTAATTTAAATTAAAAAAAAAAAAAAAAACACCATATGCATTATATACATCAACTCAAGGCATATAACCTCAAACTCATCACTATAACTTTCTTACCTAAAACTGTCATTTTATCTTAAAGCATAATCATGGTGACATTGACCTTCAACACCTGTATGACCACTTTAAAATAATTATTATGAAATTAGTCAAAGTAAAATTAGACAAGCCATTTTGGCTTCAACATTTAAACCTATTATACTAAATTTAAAAATTTTAAAAATCATTATAGCTAATTTAAATTTAAAAAAAAAACACCATATGCATTATATACATCAACTCAAGGCATATAACCTCAAACTCATCACTATAACTTTCTTACCTAAAACTGTCATTTTATCTTAAAGCATAATCATGATGACATTGACCTTCAACACCTGTATGACCACTTTAAAAGAATTATTATGAAATTAGTCAAAGTAAAATTAGACAAGCCATTTTGGCTTCAACATTTAAACCTATTATACTAAATTTAAATTTTTTAAAAATCATTATAACTAATTTAAATTTTTTTAAAAAAAACACCATATGCATTATATACATCAACTCAAGGCATATAACCTCAAACTCATCACTATAACTTTCTTACCTAAATGTCATTTTATCTTAAAGCATAATCATGATGACATTGACTTTCAACACTTGTATGACCACTTTAAAAGAATTATTATGAAATTATATGAACTTATTATATCATTATATATTTTTATATATAAATGTCATATGGTCAAATGATAAATATTGTTATTGTAGACCAATATTATTACCTCACTCTACATAGACCTCATTGAGCTAGATAAGCCATTTTGGCTTCATCATTTACACCACTATGCCTAAATTTCAATATTTTTATAAAGAATTAATAAGACATAACATTATAAAAAACCATCTCCATGTACTTTTTTTCATCTCTCTATCATGATAACACATTCCTAATCATCTTCTCACTATTGCCTGGGTTTTTCATTATTTCAATCATTAGGCCTGTTAGCAAATGGATAACTTAGATGAATAGTTTAGCACAATTAAGGGATATAACCTATCCAAAAAAATTAATGGATGTGAAAAATAAGTGTTAGTATTCATCATTCATCCATTTTATTTTCTTGACTAATGCAACTTTTAACTACTCTAACAAATTCTTCATAAACAAGCTTGTATTTATGTATTTTCTCTCTCATCTAACCACCACCACCTAGAAGTCTTGGGAGATTTTACTACAGATATAATATTTTTTATAATAATTTTATATCATTCTAAGTTATTTTTAACAAGATATTTCGCATTGGGTCCTTATTAGGGTTTTAGAGAGGTTTAAAATAGGTTTTGGTGTTAATGGTTATTCTTAAAGGATTACCCATTAAATCCAAAAAAACACCTATTTTTCTTAGATAAGTTCCTTCCAAATATATTATTAATAGATAAAGTTCCCATTCAAAGGTTACTGTGTTAATGAACACCTAAAAGCCCTTCTCGGCTTTGCATGCCTTTTTTTTGTGTACTCGAGAGACCTCAAAACCACTTTTCCTGCCTTTTATTGCAAACCATGACCTAAATCATTGTGAACATGATTGAAACAACATATAATACCTATATCCATTATAAAATATGCAAAATTGTCTTGAAAACTAATCTTGACCCCTCATTAGGCTACACTCTTTCTCTTTGCTTTCTAGACCTTGACTTGCAAATCACATTAGGCATTAAATATGACCTTCATGCTTATTTCTATGTGCTCTAAATATCAATAAAATACTTAATAAACCTATCTCATGATTAAAAAGTTCCATATATCCTTCATATATCTTGAAAATAGATCATGATGCCTCGTTAGGCTAAGTTGGGTCTAGTAGTGGTCTAGATGCAGACTTGTTATAAAGGTCCTACCCCTATAGGCTTACCCTAATAATCTCAAGAGTGTTCAGATGACTCATATACATGATAAATAAACCTCATAAAATCACTCATGCTTATGTGCACTCATTTCACCAAGCCACCGTGTTCATACATTCTCACAAGGTCCCTACATGCCATGATTAGTGCCATGTCTAGGCTTCTCAAGAACTTGAAGCTTGATAATTGACATTGAAAAACTTATTAAAGTATCTATAATTTAATTAAATTATCACACAATGATAAAAAATATTTGATAATCTTTTTCTTACTCACTTTACTATGCACACCTTCTCATAGGGTCTAAACTAGGCTTCTCAAGACACCTTGTACTCAAGAACTAGTACTCAAACATGATTACCTTTATGATATCAAATAATAAAAATATTTATATATCACTCTAAAAACACTATAAAAATATGTTTTTATCAACATTATCTCATTACTTGATCATTTAAATCAACCTTTACATCAACCAACAAAAGAGACATTACGTTACCTTTAAATTCTCTCATCACATGGCTTACTTATCACATCAAGAAAACACAAACACATACCTCAAATAAAACTCACCATTCATCTTCACTATATTTATTTTAACATCAATGACAACACTTCTCAACAAATCATTTGTTTCTCTTATTTATTACTCATGGATTTGGGCATGTGTTTGGGTATTTGGCTAGTTTTCGATATATTGGAGAAGTACTAACATTTAATTGATAAAATAAACTCCATGTGCATTATTTTGATTTATCTTGTGATATTATTCATGATATTTATTGATAACTAAAATGAAAAATTATACCCTAAGCATGGAAAAATTAATTTCAATGTAAATATAAACAACCGAGGAATAAGATATGAGTAATCAAACCCCAAGTGTGAATATAAAAAATAGATCAAGTGTAAGACTAAATAGATAAATTCAAAAATTAAGTACATGATATAGATAATAAATTCTTAAGTGTAAACAAAATATAATAATCTTATGAAAATCAAACAATAAAAAAATAAAAAATAACAAAACAAATAAAAAGATAAAAACAAAAAAATAAATGAATAGATAAAAATAAAACAAAACACAAACAAACAAAAATATAAAAAAAGGCTATACAAACATAAACAACATACAAAAATAAACAATCAAATACAAAAAAATGAAGAAAAATGAATAAATAAACGTAAACAACAAAATATAAACAAATTATAGAAACAAATAGACAAAATTGATAAATAAACAAAATTTATGAATAAACAAAAAAAATTAATAATCCAAAACTAAAAAAAACAAAAACAAACAACAAAAACACTAACACTAACAAAAAAAATTAAACACAACAAAATTCCAATAAATAAAAACAAAACCCCAATAAATGAAATAACAAAACATCAATAAAAACACTAACAAATAAATAAACTAACATGCAAACAAAAAAACTAAATAAATACAAATAATAAAAAACAATAATAAAAAGAAAATGAATGAAACATGAAAAAAATAACTAAATAAATCATACAATAAAAAATAATAATAGGTAAAATAAAATGGCCAAAACATGTAAACAAAACACAAATAAACAAACAATACAACACAAACAAACACAATAAACAAACCAAACAAACATCTATAAATTAAAAATAATAATATAAAATAAAAAAAATGAACAAATGAAACAAGCAAACCCTGCAACAAACAAAGTAAACAAAATAATCAAAACAACTAAACAATATAAAGAAAAGAAAATTGTAGGAAATAAACTACTCTAAACACACAAAAATAAATAAACTAAACTAAATAAGCAATAATATATAAACAAATGTTAATCACAATGTTAATGCAAATAGAAAAAAAATTGTGTATATTTAATAGAGGTTTTACTCTTGGCGATGGGGTGACCCCTAAGCTAGGTAGTAATGACACTAGAAAAATAACACAAGAATAATTGGCACAAGGTTGCCATTTGGCTATAAGAAAGCAATGACACAAACAAGACAACAAACACTGCTCCTAGGCTATAGGAGACAATGACACAAAAAAGCACAAACATTGCCCCTAGGTTATATGATACAATAAAAAACACAAACAAAATAGGGGGAATAGAAGAAAAGGAAGGGGTAACTGAGCTAACTCTAGATGCACTAGGCAAGTGGATAGTGCCTACATATTTCCATAGATACAAGATCCAATGTGAACTTTGGGCCAAATATATCTCTTTCAGGATCTGGGATAGAAAAAATAGGTGATAATAGAATATGATTGAATTGTAGAGGAATATAATAATGATCTCACAAAATGATGAGTAGATGAAAAAAGAGGGTATGAAATTTCAAAATCATGAAAGTGTCAACATAAACAAATCACATAAGTTCAAGAGTATGGTTTAGGTTAAAAACACATTAAAAGTTAAGAGATGAGTATCCACTAATGAACTAAAATGGTAATTCATAGTGTCTACTACATATAAGAATTGGATGAGAATGATCTCATAAAATGGTGAGAGTGTTGGAAATGGTTTCTTATAAAATGGAAAGAGCATTCAAACTTAAGATGTTCATAAAATGGTAAGATCGTAAGATTAAGCCAAGTGGTCATTAATGCACCAAGTTTGAATTCAAAATGCTCACAACATGAACTCACAAAATTGGTCAGAGTATACGACTTCAGGCTAATATGGATTGGGAAACTAAATGATAAGTGGTTACTCATGAAATGGTTAGGAGTCCCAATATCTTTAAGTTAAAGAGGTGGTCAAAAATAAAGGAAAGTATAATTGAGCTAACCTAAGATACCCCATGTATCCAAATGTTGCCTACATAGTCCATGTGGATCTAAGGTCGATGCAGTTCTCCTAAAAATGGGAGGAAAAAGGCCAAGGTGGTATAGAAATAAAACTAAACAAATAAGATGGTCCATTCTAGTAAATTTTATGGCTTTATATCTCATATAAATTTTAATCCAATTTTTATGATTTTGTGATATTTAAGATCTTTGTAAATGTTCAAAGGTTTGAAAATTGTTACAAATGTTTTTGTGATTTTTTGTGCTTTCAACTCAATCAATAATTATGAGATACAGATTGGTCCAAATTCACAAAATGGTGAGAACATGGATTAAATAATGATCATAAAATGGAGAGATTATTCAGACTTAAATTGCTCATAAATTGGTGAGAACATGGCAAAGGGGTAAGTGAGCTAACCTCAATGTGAATTGAGCACTGCCTACATAGTCCTAAAAGACCTCAATTCAATGTAGTTTTTCCCACACAAAATGCATTTGATTAAGTAATATAAAATTCTAGATAAAGGAAAATGGCAAGGCAAATGATAACAATAATGGAAATGTGATGTGACGATGCATGGTAAAGGTTTTATCTCTAATTTTCTCATAGGTGATTATAATTAGGAAACAATAATAAAGGGTTAGTGGTACTAATTTACCCATAGGTAGTTATAATTAGTAGCACAAGGTGGGAATGTAATAACAAATGAAGGATGCAATTGTTAGGACTATTGTCAGTTTATTCTCACATATTACCATTCAAACATGCAATTTTGAAATAACTACAAAAACTAAATCTATCATCAACCACTAAACATGCATGTAGTACAAATAAATTAGAACTAATTCCAAACAAGATAGGTAGATTTAGGTATAAAGAATTGGATGAAGGGTTAAGGGTATGGTAGAAAGGCAAGGGGTATAATACAAATAATAGGTATAAGGTGGCATAACTTAGATGATCTTTATAGATAATAATCTAAGTCCTACAAGCATACAAATATTTGAGGTACATTATGTTCATTGGTTTTTCAAGTTAATCTCCCTTAGATGTAGAAATCATGTATTCTATAGAACTATAGTTGGCAACAACTACATAGGGCCCTTATCAGTTTGGTTGGAACTTTCCTTTTTTTTGGTCTCAACATTTAAATTTTTATGAATATCCTTTAAGACAAGGTCACCAAGATCAAATTCATGATTATTAATGCACCTTTTATATTTTCCTTTTAATCAATTCAGATATTATTGAATATTATTCAAGGTGGTCAAGCATTTCCATCAAGTAGGTCTAACTCTTGCAAGAAATCTACTCTATAGTATTCATCATCGATGATGTGTTGTAATGAAATTTTGATAAAAGGAAACTCAACCTCAATAGGAATAATGGATTTATTTACATATTCAAGTGAATAGGGCTTATCTCTTATGGAGTATATAATGTGGTAAGGCATGCTTAGAGGGAATTAAATAGATGCAAATGCTACTTATGAACACTATTATTGACAATCTTATTTAGAATTTTAACAATGGTTTTATTAGAAGTCTCAACTTGGCCAGTGCCTTGAGAATAATATACCTTAGAGAAATGTTATTTTATGTGGTATTGAGAACATAGTGCTTTCACATCTTTATTTTTAAATGATCCACCAATATCAGATATGATATCAAAAGGGATGCCATAGTGACATATAAGATGGTTAAATATGAACTTGGATATCTACTTACTAGTGATGTAAGTAAGGGAATGGCTTCCACCCACTTTTTGAAATACTTGGTAGAAGTCAAGATGTGTATATGGCCATTTGATATGTTGGATTAATCTTCCTACTAAGGTTGAGTACCAACATTGAAAATGGACATGGTGTTGTCAATGGTTTGTTTATGTAGTCATAAATGCATCATGTCTATAAATAAATCCTAGCTCAGAGAAAATAGAGCATACATACACTTCTGATTGGGGATACACTTGTTAGGTAGGAGCATGACCAATATGGGGATCCACTAGATCTGATTAGGGGGTCACTTATCACAACACATCATGCTAGGAAGGGTTTCAAAGCCTATAGTCTACCATAATCTCACAACAACCCTAATGGAGTCGTAAGGTTTAAAACATTTCACTTATTCTAATAGCAATAAAGTAAATCTAATCTAATGCACATCAAATCTTATGGCATAAAGTGGGGGTTAGAAATAATAAAACAAACTAAACTAAACATGTATTAGAATACATATAGTCATGTCAATGTATATATAATAATAATACATGGAAGAAGAATATAAATGCATTATATATCTACTCTTACAAAGGAGAACAAAGTTAGGAATACTTATCTTTGAAAACAAATCTATTGATCCTTAATCTCTCCCTTGGCCATGGTGCTTCACAATATATTATTGTGGTATGTAAGGATAACGAAGAAAAATAAACTCTAGGATACATAACCTATTTAAACATCCAAAAGACTTCTCCAAAAGATAAGGTCTGTATCTCCAAAGAAAGTATGAAACCTTAACCTTTATTCCTCAAGTAGAATGGTCAATAAGTAGATGTTCATTCACAGTTCTTCACTATTAATTATTTTCTTATGAAATGGTGATATATATATATATATATATATATATGGATCTTACCCTAAATCCTCCTAGGAACATTGATTGTATAGGGTCAACCCAGTTGACCCATTGTGTTTTCAAGGATAAATCAATAGGTCTAAACTAGGTAGGACAAAATCCTAACAAGCTAAGAAAGTGAAAAAAAACCCTAAACTATATTGTTTCAACCTAATTGACCTAGTACAATCAACTATCTAAAAGGCTTTTAAGGTAAGAAAATGAGGAATGGAAAGAAGAAAAATATCAGAGGAGGTAGAACTGAGAATAATAAGCTTAAGGTAAAAGGTTTTAGGAGACAAGTGTGTAGATGGAAAGTGGTAAAAGGGACAACAACCTTAAAAAGCACCAATGGTTTACCCACCATTTTATTGGTGCACCCGTTAAGGCATGCACTCAAAGAGATAGAGACTCAATAGGTTCCTGTAAGATACATAGTGTTAGTAATCAACACAAGTTTAAAATATTATGTGTATACATATGCCCCACTCGAAGCTCATCATGTGTCATGTAAGTGAAACACATGATGGTGATTCTAGATAAAACATGATAACACATAATGGTGATGCCAAGTAAAGTATAGTAAGAAAAAAATAAGATAAATGAAAGGACTAAATTGAAAAGCACATACTTTTAACTTACCTTAGTGCCACATATAAAGGAGATTGCAAGAGATGTGAAGGTGTCTAATGTAGAAAACAATAGGAAAACTTGTAGAAGTTAGTGCAAAAAATATCTAAAAAAATAAATTTTTAGAATATAGGAATATTATAGTGACAAATAATCTCTAGGTCATCATGAATCTAATCCATTTTATGGTTTTCAAAACATTTGAGTAAAAACAAAGATATAGGCAAAACAAGGAATCTGTAGGACAATGATTGACAAATTTTGATTGCTAAAAGTGTTTTTAAATAAGGCATAAGACAAGTAATTTGTCATTTTGACTTGTGAGAGAGGTAAAATAGCTATGGAGAGAAAAAACTAGGATGGTGAGGAGATGATAGGCTAAATAGGGAGAGGCTCCAGAGGTGGCACCAGGGGCACTACAGGGATGAAACTAAGAATCTCAAACCAAATTTTGAAACTTGTATTAAATTAAGTATATTTTTAGTAATTTTGAATTTTAAGCATTTATAGATGTCAAAATGAGGGAAAATTAGATTCTAGGGGTAAATAATAAGAAGATAGGAAATGGGTTTCGAGGGTATAGATAAAAAGCAAGAAAATTTGCACTATTTTCAAAAAATGCAAGGGGTCAATATGGAAAAAGTACTAGGTCGATCTCGTCAACCCAGTAGGCTAGAAAATAAGAAAAATCCATAGTGTCTATCTAGTAGGTATGGGTTGAACCTATACATTCTATAGGCTGAAGGCCTAGTTTGGAGTTTTTAGGTGGTGTGAAAGGTCTATAATGGAAACTCAACACTAGGGAGGGGAAAATAAGGGGGTTGACTTATATTTTGAGTCAACCAAGTGAAAAGATAAGGAAATTTTGGTCAAATTAGTTTGACCAAAGGGATAGAATGATACAAAAAATCATGTAAAAGGCCAAAAGAGGGCTAGAATGGTCTGAAATGACTAAGGTCAAGAAGGACCAAACAAGCTAAAAGTAGGTTAAAATGACTAAAACAAAGTAATTTTATGCCTATTTTTTATTTAACATGTAAAAAGTATGTATTATGACTATATATGAAATGGAGGAACTGATACATCCTTTGTTATTTCTTGGGTGCAAGGATGATGTAGATTTTGGATACTTGTGGATGCGGCATGGTTACCAAAATTATTAGATAGGTTATCAGATGGAGATAGAGATAGACTAGGATCCATAGGTTTAGATAGGTTAGTAGAGATGTGTTAGATCCCCTTTAGTGCTAATTTATCAATCATGTTCCTCAGTTGTTGGGAATGATTAACTAACACCTTCAAATGGGAGGTGGATGGGGATATAGTAGAGGTGGGTATCATGCTAGAGGATATCAATGCCATCCTAGGGCTACCTATAGTAGGAGTGTAAGTTATTGTAAGGATACCATATAGTCTATGAGAGAGGAGAGCCTTAGCCATGTGTGATATAGGCTCAAATATGATATTACTAGGTAAGAGAGTTAGTATGTTTGATGTCTATACATCAAAAATTATAGATATCTAAAAATCTATGATAGGAATTGTGACATAGTAGGTGTTATGTCACAAGTTAGAAGGCAAGGTACCAATGTTCATAGTAGCCTTGAATAAGATGATATCAAAGGAGTGAGTTCTATATGACCTAAGATATATCATCTAAGTCTAGTTGGTACATGATATATATGAGATGATAGTTAGAGGGTAGAAGACCATGTGACCAATCATATTGCTAACAAATTAGATATATGAGAGGTTTCTTATGTACCAACTGATTGGGTTACCCCATATAGTTGATGGCATGTTACTTTAGGTGTAGAGATTAAGGGAGGACCAAGTAGGATGGGTTGTGCCCCACATGCTAACACCATAGTTAGTGATATGTATAGACATCATGAAAAAGACATAAGATCCAATAACATCTACATGGGTGAGCTGGGACATAGTTGCACTAATGATAGAGAGGATAAAGGTGATTGGATACTATTTTTAGTGGAAAGATTCACATCCAATGGTATGGGTGCTAGGGTAGATTAGCCTACCTTATCTAGTGTCACTAATACTAACACTTGAGTAGTGGGCTTGGAATATGAGGGAGCCATAAGGGAGGAGAAGATTGAGGCCACTAGTAGTGAGGGTGACATTAAGGCCACATCGAGAGTGACCATGGACTAGTTAGGCATGACAAGGGGTTGAGCAAGAGGATAGGGATGCAGAGGTAGAGATACCAAATGTATCACTATTATTTCCACATCAAGATGAGCAAAAACCATCAAGGACATAATAACAATGGAGGTAGGAGTTAGAGGATAGAGTGGAGACTATTACCATCCTAGATGACCCCGTAGGTGAGCTAGACAAGATGACAGAGAGAAAATTAAGACATAGGCTGAGATTGACAAAAGCCATGATAGTTGGGTTTTATTTGAGGAGGAATTAGGAGGCCACACATATGGGGAGACTATGTTAGGTGGTCACACATATGGTGAGACCATAGTAGCTAAGACACATACAAGTAAAAAGAGGGATAAATATCACATATATTTTGTTTGGAAGAAAAATAGATATTATGAGATATGATAGTGATCTAATATCCATCCTCTATGATTATATAGGTTTAGGTGAGGATGAGGAGGAGATATGGGGGTCCTTAGTGAGGGGATCATTCCATGACATCCTAAATGAGACTCTAAATCCATATGACACCATGACACTAGAGGATCTAATTGTACCATCTACCCCAACTCAGGTGAGCTATTTTAGAGTAGATGGAGAGGTAATGAGGTAGATACAAGTGTATGGAGAGAGGATGAAACCACTAGTAGTGATGGGTGTAGAAGAGTTACATGCATGATAAGCCCTAACAGATAAGAGAACTATGCATATAAATACAATAGCATAGATGATAGAGATCTAGACCCAATTGGTGGACTCACATATGTGGGAAGCACACCTATAGGTATAGGTAGAGGGATTAAGATTTCAAATGGATTATTTATAGTGTACCATTTAGAGGAGTTAGACATGGCCTCAGTAGGTAGCATGGGACCTAGCCATAGAGCTGGGGCATTATATATGGTTGCATTTATTGTTTCAGACTTATGATATATATATATATATATATATATATATATATATATATATATATATATATATATATATATATATATATATATATATAATGGATCATTTTGGTATATTTATATTGGATGTGTATGTTATCATCATGGTTGATTATTTTTGTTCATTATGGTTAATATTGTGGATTATTGGGATATATTTATTTCTAACACATATATTTAGCTTTGTTGTATATGCTATAGGAAACATATGAGATGTGGTTTATTTTATAGCATTATGAAAAACACATGCATGATTGAAAAGAAATAGGTGAGAAGGACTTGGAAAAATATAATTAATAAAAAAAAGTACTACACACTATTTCAAGCTAGGAAATGTGTAATAACAAGAAATGACTAAGTATAAAGAACCAAGAAATGGCAAAATGAGATGGTAAAAAAAATTGTTTCTAAACCAATGTGAAATATTTTTATACAAAATTAAAATAAGTAAAATCATACTAATATAATGTTTAGAAGTATGACAAAAAAGCAATAAAATGAAAGGTATGTAAAAGGGAAAAAATGGTAATAAAAACAAATTAATTAAGTCAATTAATCATACTAAATCATGCTGGGAAGTATGAAATAAAAATAAAATTGTAAAATATTGGTCTTAAATTGATCACACTAATTTAAGCTAAGAAGTATGAAAAATTCAAGAAATGGTTGAAATATTACACACACTCAGAAAATAAGAAGATAAAAAGGTGAAATAAAAATGAAGCAAACATAAAAAATACTAAATTAATATGGAAAGCATTTAAAATGACATGTAACTTCATAATCAATTAAATCTTATCTAAAATTTGACACATGTAATATGGATGGTGACTTGGGTATTGGAAAATTTTGTGAGGAGCTTCAGGTCCTATCCATGGTCTTACATTACAACTTGAAAAAGAGAACACCACTAAGGTGGAATAAATAGGAAAATTGGGTGATCAAGGGTGTGGGTAATAGTAAGGAAAAAATGGTAATTTGTGAGGATGCTCGGGTCATATCCACGGTCTTACAAAGTAACTCATAAATGAAATCTCAAAGGGAGTGATCAGTAGACAAATAAAATATTTCTCGAGAGGAAATATAGTGGAAATGAAGAGTGTAAAAATCAATACTTATTTGTGTTATGAGAAGACCTTAGGAGGTAACTAGCATACTAAGGACATGAGAAGACGTTAAGTGACTAGTGGTCATCTATGTACAAAGGAAACTTGTTTGCTATAGACATAAAACTTTGTAGGTAAATAAGAATGATACTAAGATAAACTCATTAAGATAGATTGGTACAAGAAAATAAAAATGGACCTAATTTCTCATGATGTGTTCCCCATTCTTCAGAAACCCCTTATAGAGTCATCGGTCTACTACAAAGATTAGGTACTTACATGAGAAAGTAGGTAGCACTAGAATATCTTTTTATTTTTTCTTCTAATTTACTAGCCTAATACACCCCAAAGGACCTCACCTCTACCTTGAGGCCAAATGTGGAGTTTGATCTTTGACTAGAATAAGGAGATGTGCTTTGAATAACATATTTTAGTGTGATTTGACTTTTAAGAATAATTTTTCCTTTTGATATCATTGCCTATTGTTTAAATGATTTATCTTTTAACTTTATTTTTAAGGATTTTTAAGATTCCACCTCCATACATACTTGGAATGACCAATCATGAGATATGTAGTGATACACATGAATGAGTTGTAGGCTAAGGCTAAACGAAGCTAAGTAACCAAAGACAAAGATTGACTAAGACACTTAAGCTTGACAATGAACTAGGATGTGATCTTAAGTATCAACCATGTATATGCTTAGTTTTTGGAAAAAGGAAGAAGGGAAAATGGAGATCCAAAGTGGACTATTAAAAGGAGATAGTAATGAGATAGATTGTTTTCTAATTCATCACATGGTAAAGGGAGATAATAACCAAGGGGAATAGGGTAAGTATAACCAAATCACCATGCCAAATTATCTGTGAAAAATTAGGACAAGAAAGAAAAATAATGATGAAGATACAAGAAAGAAAATTTTGAGAAAAAATATAGGGAAAAGGGAAGGGAAAAAAGATAAAGATAAGACAATCATATGTAAAATATAAAAGATAAGCAAGATATAGTAAAACAAGTAAGAAATCATGATATGAAATAAGCAAAAATTTGACATAGTGTCAAATGATATAAAAGATAGAAATAAGATTGGATCACATGTCTAATATAATATAAATGTGAAATTACCATGCATGTGCTCATAAATACTTGGTAAATATATCCACACACTTTATCTAATATATCAGATAAGTCTCTATGAAGCTGTAATCAAACTACTGCTAAGGTTTTATCAATCTTCAATGAATACTAGGTAAATACTTATTTTATGATATCCTCAAATGAAAAAGTAGGAATGGTTTAAAGGATCATGCTAAGGAGAAAAATTAAGCAAAGGCTTGTTAATAGAATGCATGGGAGCAAGATCTATAGGAGGAGAATGAATCACTAGTGGAGAAGGATCCACAAGTGGATTCATAGGTGGAGAAGAATCCATAGGTGAGGGAAGTTCCATAGGTGAAGGAATCATAGGTAGATGTAGAGAAGATGGTGAAGGGATCACATGAGGTGATGGAACCACTAGATGTAGAACCATAGGAGAAGAATAAGGATCCTTCTTATGGGAACAACCTATGGGAGGAGTGGAAAAAGGTTCAAGAATGGATATAAGGTGATATTTGAGATGTTGCATGATGTAATAATGATAATTTTTATGGGTACTATAGAGATTCTATAGAAAATATACCTCACCATACTTGGGTAGATATTCAAGAAATACCTTTAGGGGAGGTATGGCTTTGTTTGATGGTGGGGGAGGTATGGATTTATGATAATGGGTGAAAGAATGATTATCTATCTC
Organism: Torreya grandis; assembly: GCA_037957365.1. Classification (NCBI taxonomy): domain Eukaryota; kingdom Viridiplantae; phylum Streptophyta; class Pinopsida; order Cupressales; family Taxaceae; genus Torreya; species Torreya grandis. The sequence continues at coordinate 659,524 of JARHVA010000278.1, read as the reverse complement.
ATGGAAGAAATAGATATGCTTGTGAGTGGTTTTATTAGAATCAATCATAGAAGGAGGTAAAATAGGAGTGGAAGAAGTTGAAGAACACTCATCAACCCATTTGGTGGGAAGAAGAGCCATCTTAGGCAAAGGAAGCAAACCATCACGAAGGGAATGTGATGATGAAGAAGGAATGGAACTAGACTCAATGGAAGGAGCAATAGCATAAAAAAAAGGGTTAAGCTCAAAAATAGTAGGAGTAAAAACATGATCACTTATAGCAAAATTAGGAAGAGGCTTAACTATATTTATCTCTACTAAGGGAGGATTAGGATCTCTAGAGGGTCTAAGGAGAGTTGCACTAACCTTAGGGGTAAACTAGATACAAGGGTCAATGTACCTAGCAAAATGGTAAGGCTTGGTCATAGAATAATCCATGAGCATAGTATTACATGGTTCCTAAGAAATTAGAGGTGTCAACACCATCTCTACCCTATGATAAAGGGGGAAAATGAAAAAATCAAGAACTATAAGTGAAGTAAAATGATGAGATGCATGAAAAGACTCAAGTAAAGAAGAATGATAATGGATAATATAAACATCATGGGCCTAGATAATACTACCTAACAATGGATGATCTAAGTAATAACCATCATCATAATCCAAGGTATGAAGATCAATGACATATGTAGTGATAACCTTGTCATCTAATGAAGCATGGTGAATAGAATGCCTAGTCTTGGTCAAGATTATAGGAATGCCATCATAAAGAGGTTTGAAAAAATGAGTCTACAAAGAAATATGAAGCTATGAGATGAGGTGATATATATATATATATATATATATATATATATATATATATATATATATATATATATATCTTTAAGTTAATCTCATCAAGCTCATCATCATCAAAATATAAAAGATTAGGAGGAATGTTACCAATGAGCTTAAGATACCCATTATAACTACAGGTTGAATTATCAAGAAAGTGGAGATGCTGAGACTTATAAAATAGAACACTTAGAAAAGGTTCAAGAGTAGGAATCTTGAATACACCATAATCTTGGAATTGTTTAAAATTACAAGGGTTAGTGTCACCTTGAATCCTGTAAATGGCTCCATTGTGAGAGAATTTAATGCATTGGTAGGCAATAAAAGTGATAGCTCTCATGCAGTGAGTCCACAGCTTACCAAGTAAGATGTTATAATAAAGGGGGAAGTTAAAGATCACCACCTTCACATGGATGGTGATAGGTGTGATGGTAATGGGAAGCCACATGTAACCTAGAGGAGGCATTTGCCTTTTATTGTATCATTGGCATGTGTTGCACATAGACTTGAGATTGCATTTTTAATATACAAGAGTCTTAATGAAATCAAGAAAAGTGACATAGGTGGTAGAACCCTCATCAATCATTGAAAACTTGACTTGGATATTATTGATTTGGATGATAATAAATAAGGAAATATCATTTGTATGAAGTAGAATCTCATCAGGAATCATAGATGTGATAGGAAATCATAGAGAAAGAGAAGGGTCTATAGTGTCATCAATGTTGATAGAAATCTCTTCACATTGTTGTAAAATACTATCTTCAAAACTAGATAAAGATTATTCCCATCATACTAAATGAGGATGAGGGACATTCATCTCAAATAAGAGTTATATGAGGTGGTTTTTATGATGTGGGAAAGTCCTCATAAGCTCAAGGAATAGAATTTGGGATGAAAGATTAGTGAGTTACACAATGGGATCCCACTCATCATAAACTATAAGAAGGTTATTAGATATAGGTGCGTAATGGTTAAGGATGTCCTCATAAGGAGGAGTTTAAGTACATTATAATATTTATTGACAAGAATGAGAAGAAGATTTAGAACAAGGTGATAAATCATGTTGAGATGATGCACTAGTTAGTTTAAGTTTATTTTGAAAATGAGAATAAGTGTTAGTAGAAGCTTGATTATCATTATCATTATCATTGGAAGATGATGTAAGAGTGGTAGTAATAGAATGGGATGTATTATCTAAGGGAGAATCAAAAATTGTATCATTAAAAGTGATAAGATCTTCATGCCCCAACTCATTTAAATGAGTTGGAAAAGAATCATGGATAACATGATATGTCTTATGGGAAGGACTATAGATAGGTTGGGAATCAATGAAAGCCATCACCCTTTACATGTTAGTCATACTAAGCATATTCTCTTCATAAATTGGTTTAATAAGACTTTCTATGTTATTTGTGGAAGGAGTGGGTTTGTCTTGATTGTCTTAGATAGGTTGATGATTAGGTAAAGGATATTTATAGATAGCCAAATGAACATTTTATTGATTTAAGGCTTGAGTTGAGTCATTTGATTTACAGTCCTTGAAATCAATCTCATAGGCTTGTTGACACTTATGGATAATGGAATCATGATCAAAACTAGGTCTAAGAAGAAAATACATAGCTAAATTATGAATTTGTCTATAGGTCTCATGAGAATGACCCCAACTAGAATGAAACCAACAAAAATTGTTAAGATCATACTATGATTTCATAGAATGGGTAGCATCTAGTTCTCATGGAAGAGGCTTGGGTAGATGCTTAAGCAATTCAGCCAAGGATAGAGGTTTGTGAACATTAATGTTATTAGGTGAAGATAAATGAGGATTACTATATTTTTGAGAAGAAGGAGCTAGTTCCAAAGAAGGCTTAGGAGTGATAGCTTAAAAATTGTGAATGGTGTCAAAAGAATCGATAAAACCATCATTGGTGATATTACAATTTTTATTCTTAAGTAATAGATGATGACTTGTAGAAGTTTGGGGTGGCTCAAATTGATGCATTATGAAATATCATCTTTTAGCTTGGTCAATATCCTCCTCCAAGGTATGTGGAGACAGAGTGTAGAATCAATATTGAAGTTTAGGAATGAGAGCATTTGTAAAGAGATGAAAAAGGTTGTCATCCACCATGTTATGTTCACATTTATTTGACAAAATCTTCCATCTCTTAACAAAGGCTTGGGAAATTTCATTCTCATGTTTTTTGCAATTAATGAAATGGGCCAAAGTGTTTTCAAGAAGGTCATTAGTTTAGAATTATTGAACTAAATAATTTACTAAGTCCTCCAAACTATAAATGGAATGAGATTTAAATTGACTGTACTAATCCAAGGCATCACCCATGAGAGTTTTGGCTAGGATCTTGGTAGAGGAAAAGATGTTTAATTTTATCCAATCCTTGTAAATATTTCCAAATATTTTGAGGTGAAGGATAGGATTAGTTAACCCATTAAAAGAAATTGTAGGTGTTATATCTCCTATATCAATGTTAGCAATTTGAGTAGTGAGAGGTTTATTTTAGAGATGCTTAATAGTTTTATTGATCAAAGGAGGTTGAGGAATGAGATTTTCTTGAGAATCTCAAAGAGGAGGAGGGGGAAAATTATGGTCATGTGTTTCCTAAGCCATTAGTTGTAGATGAGGTTGAAGATTAATGAGGTGGTTTCGCATTCTCATCATTTGATTTGTGTTATGAGCTTTAAAGGTATTCATTTGATTGAGAGTTTGTAACAAAGTTTGGATTTTTTTTATTAACATTATGATCATTATAATTAGTGTTTGTGTTGGTATTAGTGGATTGGGTACCAATATTAGTGTTGGGATGAGTTTGAAAAGAATTTTGAGAATTTGAGACACTAGTGGCAAATTTTGCTTGCAAAGCAAAAGATGGACTAGTGAATTATTGAGAAGAAGAAGCACTATAAGAATGATTGACTTGGGTATAAAAAATTTAACTAGTGGAAGTATTAATGATGTTGGAACTTATGAGAGGTCCAATAGATGTATAACCCACTATGTTAGTTGAGATACTAGGCATGGAGGTAGAAGAGGTTAGAGAAGAATATGTGATGGCATAAGACAGAGTTGAAATTTAAGGAAGAGATTGAGAACCAAAGAAAGTGTTACCTATAAATATTGTATTGAATATAAGAGTAGGTGAATTAGGCTCTTTGGTTTGACCACTAATCATGAGGTTGTAAATGGTAAAAGGATCATTTCCTCTATGTTGAGGAAATTTGGAGATAAAGAGAAGCATTTAAAGAGTATACTCTAACTTAGGTTGGTATTTTAATGAGAAAAGAGGATTATGTTAGGACTATGTATGAGGAGGGGTCCCATATTTAATTGTGTGAATAGTAATATGAACATTAATAACATCTAAAAGAGGATCCATACCCTGTCTATGGGATACCCTATTAGGATTGGTAAAGTTCATCATGTCTATTGATTGTAAATCAATATCATTATCCAACATAAATTACATGATGAAATAGAAATAATAGAGATGATAAATCAAAGGTCAAATAAGGGATTGAAACTATAAAGGGTTAACTAGGTTGATTTAGTATAGAAATAGGCACTATAAAACTATATAGGGTTAATTGGGTCAATCTAGTATAGCGTACAAAAGGTAGAAAATATAATGGGTCAATTGGGTCACTCCATTATATAAAATATGGAATTTAAGAATCTTAAAGAAAAATTTAAAGATGAAACATGATAAATTTTCAAGTAATGAAAATTAGTAAGTACTAAAAGGAAACAGACAATTAATTGGATTAACACTGGCCAATCTAATTGAAACACAGAAAGCAAAATCTTGCACTAACACTGGATAATTTAAGATTTTACATACATAATTTAACAAAGAGAAATAAAAAACTTTAAAATTCAAGCTAACTAATTGGTCAACCTGATTGTTAATTAGATTATTAAGATATGATTTTAAATGTGATTAGAAGTTGGCTATAAGTAAGGTACTAGATAACAATCTAAAGATGGTTGTAGGTAGTTTGGGATGAAAGGGATTGGATTGGAAATGATATAGGTTTGTAATTGAGGCCTACCTCCTCACTTCACACATTGAAATAATAAGGGTGTTAGGTGCTTAGCCAGAATATACCATTAAACATGCTTTATACTCGACTAGATCATCAAGTCAACTTCCCCCTTAGTGATGAAATCCAAGTAGGTTGGCCTATGGTAGAATTTTTTTTAAAGTTATTGTTTATTTTTTTCTGATTTGGTCATGCGTCCATAAAATATAAATAGTGAAATTAAAAAAAACTATTAAAAACCCCTTATTAGACTATGTAAACTATTTTAAGCATGCAAGCAACAAGGAAAGAAAGTGTGAACTAATTACTAGTAGATATGAGGTTAATTTCAATTTGAATCAAGTTATAGTTTTGAAACTATATACACAAAATATATAATAGGGTCAATAGGTTCAAACCTATACTATGAAAGTAAAGTTTGAAAATGAACTGAGTCGGTAGTGTCGATCTAATTATTTTAGACAACACACAAAAGATAGAATTGGGTCAATAGTATTGATCTAGTTGACTATGCAAGAGTAGTTTTCAAGACTACAAAATGTGAAAGGAAAGATATAAAAGAAATGAATAGAGATTTAGAAATGAACCTTGGTGGATCAGAGATGCAATGAGTAAAGATTTTTGATGAAGAACCTTGAAGTATGCTTGATAAACTTGTAAACTGCGTCAATAAAATTGATCAAGTTATACAAGAACCTAATGGAAAAGTATTGAAACTATAAAGGGTCAACTGGGTTGACCTAGTAGGCTGAAATAGGTGTTTAAAAGTCTAGAAACCTATACTAGGTTGACTGGGTTGATCTATTTGCATGTTCTTGGAAACTTGTACACAGATAAAAATAGTTGGGTCGATAGAATTGATCTAGTATGTCAAGATATATGATAAAAATAATGAAGTGAAATAAATCCTTCAAGGGTTAGTTTCAAATTGGGTTTACCAAAATGTATGTAATCAAAAATGTATCATGTCTACAAATCAATCCTAGCTTGGAGAGGATTGAGCATACCTAAACTTCTGATTGGGGATACACTTGTTAAGCAGGAGCATGACCAATATGGGTATTCACTAGACTTGATTAGGGGATCACTTGTCACAACACATCATGATAGGAAGGGTTCCAAATATTAAAGTCTAACATAATCACAAAATAACCCTAATGGAGTCCTAAGGTTTAAAACATTTCACTTATTCTAATAGCAAGAAAGTAAATCTAATCTAGTGCACAATAAAGCTTGTGGCACAAAGTGACGGTTAGAAAGAATAAAACAAATTAAAATAAACATGTATTAAAAGTCATATACTCAAATTAATGTATATTGAATCCTAATACATGGGAGAAGAATACAAATTCATTATCTATCTACTCTTACAAAGGAGAAATAAAGTTAGGAATACTTACCTTTGAAGATGAACCTGCCCAACTTCAATCTCTCCCTCGACCAAGGTGATTCACAAGAGATTTTTATGGTATGTAAGGATAATGAAGATAAATAAGCTCTAGGATACACAACCTATCTATTCATCCAAAAGACTTCTCCATAAGACAAGATCCATATCTCCAAATAAAGTATGGAACCCTAAGCTTTATTCCTCAAGTAGAATGGTTAATAAGTAGATGTTTATTTTCACTTATTCACTATTAATTATTATCTTATGAAATGGTGGGAAATTAACTTGTATATATAGGTATATATTTCACTAAATCCTCTTGGGAATGTTAGTTATATAGGGTTGACCCGGTCGACCCAGTGTGTTTTTAGGGATAAATCACTAGGTCTGAGCTAGGTCAGTTGAAAAGATAATAAGCCAAGAAAGTGAAAAATACCCCTAAACTATACTAGGTCAATCCAGTAGACCTAGTACATCCAACTATCCAAATGGTGTTAAGGCAAGAAAAGGAGGAATGGAAAGAGGAAAAGGAGTGGAGGAGGTAGGATTGAGAAGAATAATCTTAGGGTAAATGGTTTTAGAAAATAAGTTTGTATATGGCAAATGGTAAAAGGGACAATAATCTTACAAAACATTGATGGTCTACCCACCCATTTCCTAGTGCACCCCTTAAGGCATGCACTTAGAGAGATTAAGACTTGACAAGTTCCTGCAAGATACAAAGTGTTAGTAATCAATAAAAATTTGAAAATATTATGTGTATATAGTTTGAGTGTCTTATCTAGAGCATGAATCAGATTGACATGATTTTAACACTTGATATACCTCTTTACATATGCAACTACATATACTTCCATCATTAGGTAGTAATAACTAGTATTTAGTAATGTTTTGGCTAAGTTTACCATTCTGATGTGGGCTCTACACACTCCTTCATAGACTTCCCTCAATGTTAATCTAGATTATACTGAAGGTAAACAACGAAGAAAAGTTCCATCATAATTTATATGATACAAGATTAGTCCAAGTAGGGTATATCAAGAGGATTTATGGGTAAAGGATTTTTATTTTTTATATGATAAATTAGGAAGCATGGTTTGGCCTTGAAGATAGGCACATATTTATTAGTACCAGGGAGATGTGGGACCAAAAATATATCAAACCATCTTGATAGATGATTGTTAATATTCTAGCATTAAGATATTTTCAAGAAGAAATTGATAATCCATTACTTTATAAGTGATGTAGATCATGGAACTAATAGTGGCCATGACATTAGTTATTCTTTTATTAGCCCAAGGTATTGTTTCCAAATGGATGTTATTAATCTATTGATTAATAATAATGACCATATCTCTATAGGTCATCAACTTCTCATCCTTATTATAGTATTCATTCATGACCTAATTTGTGATTAACTAAGAATCACCATATACCAATAAACATTGAATATTATACTCTACTACTTGACTAATCCCTATAATGAGCACTTCATACTCATCCATGTTATTGGTATAGGAAAATCCAAAATGAAAGGACTTGGGAATGAGATTTGGCCCCTGATCCATGAGTCATGAATGATCCATAAAATTACATCTTCCATTTTCCAACCTTAAAAGGTGCATCTACTTATTCAATTATCATGATGGCCTCATCTGGAAATATAAATGTAAGAGGTTACATATCTTTAAGAGGAGCTTTTGCAATCTTATTGACAAGTAATTTCCCCTTAATGGACTTCTAGTTAGCATATTCAATTTCAAAATTACTAAATAACATGATCCAATTTGTCATACACCCCTGTAGAACTGATTTAAAAAGTAGATATTTGAGTGGATCTACTTTGGTAATAATAATGGTCTTGTTTTTTTATCATATAATGAAACAAGTTTTGGGTTGAAAACACAATTTATAATTAGGGGTTTTTAATTAGAATATAGTTGTGCTCATATACAAATAGTGTTCATCTTAGATAATGCACAACATGATCCTTGCCCTATTCATCGTGATGTGTTAAATGTGCCCAAAGTACATTTTTAGTTGATGATAGGTAAAGAAGTAATGGCTTGTTTGGTGTTGGTGAGAATAAAATAGGTGGGTTGGTAAGATATTTTTTAAGCTTATCAAATTATTTTTGGCACTCTTAATTATAATAAAATACAACACCCTTATTTATAAAGTGTGTAAATAGATGGCATTAGTCAACTAATTATGAGATGAAGTGTATGATAGATTGAATTTTACCCTAAAAACTATGAATTTGCTTCAAGGTAGATGGTGGTGGTATTTATGTAATTATATGAACTTTGGCTAAGTCAACTTCAATTCCCTTATAAGAGATAATGAATCTTAATAGTTTACTAGAAGTAATGCCATATACAACTTCTTCAGATTAAGACTAATGTTATACTCATGAAGTCTCTCAAATATTCTTCATATCACAACTAGATGATTGACATAAGTATTTTATTTACCTAAGATATCATTGACATAGTCCTCAATAATGTCATGCATCATGTCATAAAAAATCATTATCATAACTCTTTGGTAAGTGGATTCAACATTCTTAAGTCCAAAAAACATCACCTAATAACAAAATGTCCCCTAAGGAGTGGTGAATGTGGTCTTATACTAGTTTTGTAGTGTTATTTTGATCTAATTATAGCCTGAAAATCCATCCATTAGAGATATCATTTCATAGCCAGCCATTGAGTTGACTATCATGCCAATATTAGGTAAAGGAAAGTCATCTTTTGCATAGGATTTATTGATATATCTTAAATTAGTGTAGATTTTGATACCTTTTAGTTTCTTACTTGCTGACATAATGTTTGAAATACACTTTGAATAGTCAATTGGCCTGATGCATTTCATGTGTAAGACTTTTTCCAACTCTTTCTTGACTAGTACAATAATATGAGGATGCATCTTATGCAATTTTTGATTAATAAGATTGGTATTAGGGTGTATAATGAGATGGTGTACAATAAGGTGGGGTCTAAACCTAGCATATTTAAATAACCCCATGAAAATATGTCCACAAACTCCCTCAAAAGGGATGTAAAAGCTTCATGTTCCTCTTTAGTGATGGATGCACCTAGTTTAATCCACTTTGGGTCTTCTAGAGTTCTATTGTTCACCTCTAAAGTGACTTCCATGAGAAGTGTAGAACCATAATCTAGAATAGTCAACAAGTAATTGAACTAATTGGTAATGGAAAATTCCTCCAAAAATATTGGCTCATCTAATTATCCTAAGTAGGTTGAATCACAATCTCTTAATGTTAGCATTAACCATGATTCAAATATCTTAAGGCATTCTTAAACAATCTATACAAAATATTGATGCTCCTTAGTCTGATATCAAATCCATAAATAAATTATGGGATATAGGTCTCCTATGCTTCATAGGAAGAGGGCTGAACATTCCCATCTAATGGCACTAGAAAATAGTTTTCACTAAGAGACTTGCCTTTATCTTTACTTTTTCCCTAGTCAAAATGTGCCCCAAAAAGGTTTTCAATTTTAGACCTCAATGTTTGATTTTGTTTTTCTTTTTTGCTAGAGAAGTTCACCCACTTTTTGAAGTAGGCATCAAGATCCAATATAATATCAAAGCCTTGCTTGTGGTTTCCAAGAGGCATCTGACTCCTCAATCCCATAAAGTCATATATGGCCTCATCATTTTCAAACTTGTCTAATGGCATTGTAGACTCTTGTTGGTCCTAGTTTGTGGATAGTAAATATTTAAATGTGAAGGTTGATAAATAGTGTTAATAATGCAAATGGCATGGGATTTAAATATATTTATCATGGACAAGTCATCCTAGATGCTATAATCAGACCTTGTATCAGTGTTAACATCATCATCACTAGTCATTGGTGTTAAAACATGAATAAGGTATGTAGGGTAACCCATAGGAGATTTAATTCCAATACCATGGGTTCCATTATACTTGGTCATTGAGACTAGTTAAATCATGCCTTGTTGATGTATCCCCAAGCCTCTAACTTCATAAACTAGGTGATCCATAATATAGTTTATAATAGGATACTTTGAACTTTGATAATAGTTAGCTAACTCATTAATTTAGTCATGAATAATCTTCTACTAAGGGGTCCTATTCTAGGCTAGAGGTCAGTTTGAAAATAATGGGCTTATTCAGTTGAGATTTTCATTTAGTGTCACACTCTATACAAGTAGTTTTGGCCTTAGGTCTCCCATAAGCTTTTGGATTTTTTGGCAATTTAGCAATATGGAATGCATTATGGTACTGCATTTTATGAGGCATTTTTCAGTTATATAGAAGTGGTCAGAAATTTTTGGTGGAGGCATGGCTGAGGTAGAGGCTAAGCTATATAGGTCAATGTAATTAACTTTTGGGTTTGATTCAATGGATTTTACCTTTTCATCTCTTCTCCATCTAATTTGGGCATATGATTCATGCAAAATTGATATTTATAGTTCTTATACTCAGCCTCAAGGCATTTATAATATTGATGCAACTAAAGATCAACTAGTATAGTCACTTCCATTCCTAAATGTGGAAATTTCATACACTAATATAATGTAGAAGGCATAGCCCTAGTTTCATGGATCCAAGGTTGATATAATAATATATTTTAACATAGTTCTAGGTCTAAAACATAGAATAAAGTATCATGTTTTAATGACCCAATAACCACTGGTAAGATAACAGTGCCTTGAGATTCCCATTCTTCATTATCATATGCCTTGATAACAATGGAATTTGGTTGCAAGTTGGCTATTGTATATCTAAGATGTTTGACCAACTTCAGAGACATAATGTTGAGACTCAAACCATTGTATATAAGGACACACTTAAATTTATGGTTTATTATACCAACCTCAATGTATAATGGGTTATTATGCATAAGACCTAGAGATGACATATCACTTTGGTCAAAGGTAATAAATTGGCCAATATCTAACTATCCTACCATGGCTTGGAATTTGTCTTGAGTGATGTCATCTAGCATGAAGGATTGGTTCAAATACTCATTTAATATGTCTTTTTGGATGGTATACATATGCAAAAAATGCATGATGGATATGCATACAATTGTCTTCTTCATTTATTCCACAATATCATAGGTCTTCCCATCAATTTTGTCATTTGGTTTATTTATAGTGGGCATAAAAGGTTGATTAGGATTGTTTTTAGTATTTTTCTATAGTATTTTGATAGCTATCCTAGTGCATCGAGTTGTGATTTCATAATCTTGATCTAGTTCTTGGATTTGATAGTTAGATTGGTAGGTAATAAGACTTGAAATGATGATCCTCAAATGATATGAAGTTAGATTTCCAACATGGTCCATAGAAAAATCACTAGTATAATGAGGTTAATAGCTATTGCTCAATTGATAGACATTGTTAGGCAAAGGTCTAGGTCTATTGGTAGTGGGTCGAGGGTTTATACTTATAGTGATGACATGACCATATAAAATGTATCCTAAAACATTGGTATAGGTATAAAAAGTGACATGATGACCTTATTCATTGTTTTGATCATTTTTTACTTGGTTCTAACCATTTTACTATTGTTGTTATAGATGGAATTATTATTGATTATTTTATGGTGGAGTTCTCTATCATTATTGTTGTTGTTATTGGTATTGAAACTGGTTATTATTATTATGTTGGGGAAATGGATTCTAGTAGATACCCAAGTTATGAATGTTTTTAGGAACATGGGTGTCTCTTTATATCTCTCCATTTATAACATTTTCTCAATCAAATTCCTAAGTTAGATACACCATCTTATGGAATTTCCTCTAACATGATAGTACTCATAAAATTCATGTTCCTTTTACCAATAAGGAAAAAGAATCCCTTCAAAAAACAACTTCATTATCACCTACCTAATCATATTTTCTTGAACTAATATTTAGAACACAAATTCAATAGGCTCACCAAGGTCAATGAATGGTCTAGAAATGGGTGGTGTTCTCCTTAGAAGAGTGGCTTATAATTAGTTTTTATTTTTTGGTAGTTGGTTCTGTGGAAGTCTTGGTTAAATGTATGGAGGAGGTGGTTTTTGAATAGGTGTAGGTAAACAAATAGCCAGTGTTTTCAACATATAAACATGGCATGTTTTAGTAACCCCATTTCCAAAAATATTCTTATTGTGTTGATAGGGTTTAGGTATCCCTTTATTGTTGGATTGAGGTGGCGTTAAATATAGTATTTGAATTGGTTTTTGATTATGATTATGGCCTTGATTTTGGTTCTAGATCTAATTAGAAGAGGATAACTTGATTATACCTTTGTTGACAAGGGCTTTCTCAATCTATATTCATTTCTCTATAAAATATTAAAATGTATGAGTACACTATATCTTGATATGGTATTATATATCATTGTTTAGGTTATTAGTAAATATTGTGGCTATCTATTTATTTTGTATATTGTGAGTAAATCGACTCACTAGTAATATCTAACATTATAAGTAGTCAATGAAGCTTTCACTAGTCTTTTATTTATCTTGGAATAAATCCATAATAGTAATCTCATGATTGAGATTATATGAAAAGTGTTGTACAAAATTATCTAAAAGATCATCGAGGTTAGGTATAAATTTCTTTGGTAATTTTAATAGCCATTCTAAGGTCTGTTCAACTAGACTCTTTTGGAAGAGAAGAAGTAAGTACATGTATCTATAGGCCACTAATTAGAATGAAACAAAGAATTATTTTAGGCAAGATTTAGGGTCACCTTTGCCTTTCTATTTGTCAAATTTAGGTGTCTCATAACTTGAAAGAAATGGTATTTGTAGATACTCTATGTTAAATAGATAAGAGCATATTTAATTTAGTTTAAATTTGTATAGCTTGAATTGCATCCTTCATTTATTGTAATTATTGGGAAATAAAATCAAATGGAGCACCTTATTGATTTTGAGGTTATGTGGTCAATGGTGTATTACCTTGACTGGGGTAGGCATATTGTGAAATGATAGTAGAATTGGATGGATGATTAAGTATGAATATCCATGCATTGAGATTATATTGTGGATATATAATAAACTATTTTTGAAGCAAATTATAGTTTAGATTAGATACATAACCTTGGTTAGTGAATTATGATGTAGTAATGGTATTTGGATTTGTTGAATGTGTTGTTATTATTGGGTTTGGGAGAGAACTTTCTACCTACTTATTGATACCTATTATATATGGGGAACATGTAGTTGACTAGATACCTACTATTTAAAGTGTTTATATTTTGATCCTTTTTTTACATATGATACCCATTGAGTGAAAGTTAATTATTATTAAATACCTAATACTTTTTGTACATAAGAATCTTGTTGTTGGTTGAACACCTATTATTAGATTGACACTTGTTACTGAATAGGCACTTATTATTAGATAGGAAACTATTGGGGGTTTGGAATTTATTGTTTTTGACCAACTAACACTTTATAAATAATATGAATACATTTTTAGCTAGGAAACATTTATTATTGATAAGTTATAGTACTTTATGTTTGTTATGGAAGAAAATTTGTTGTCACCTATTAAGGTGGTGTAGTGATCTATACTTGTTTCAGTGGTAAGTTGGTATGTTATTAGTTTATTTCCCCTATTTCACGCTCAAGGAAGCAATTGGTTGAGGAGTAGAGGTTGATTATTGATTTTTTAAAATAGGCATACTTATCCCCTACTATTGTAGCCCACTCGTGGTATTGTTTAGAAGAATCTATTATGTATTTATTGACAGTAAAATAGACCCACTTTGGTTTAAATTAGAATGCACTTGTAACCTATCTACAACATTTTGAGTGAGGTCATTCATTTGAGTGGTAGTTTTTTCCATCAAAATATAGACATTATACATGTCACCAACAAAATTTCTTTGGATAAATGGGTCTATGTTTTAGCTTGTATAATTGAAGATTTCATTTATTTCCCTATTGATAGATCTATATCAATAATAAAAATGTTATAAATATCCATTTCATTAGGATTTCAATCTAAGTTGAGATAGTTTTGGTACGCTTACTATACCTATTCCATTTTTTCATTAGGAATTTTCCAATTTACAAGCATATTTTGGTCTCTTTATACCATTTAGACTAGAGCTTGATTATAACTAGTTGATGCTTATTCAAATGGTTGAATTCAATATTCATTACTAGGAGTTATAATAAAACCACTTAGACTTTCATGTGGGAAATCTAGTATAAAATTGGCTCCTAATTCAATAAATCTAATGAGAACCTCTTTTTTTCTCTAAAAAATAATGTTCAAACAAGTATAGATCATATATTATTTATGTTGGTGTCATAACATAGTAAGGTTCTTATTTTTTTATTTCTTCAATGTTAGGCATTGTTTGAGTAAGGTACTATGTTGTTTACTTTGGCTCTTGGCCTAGATAAGGAGGTACAATCACCAAATACTATGCTAAAGGGTTGTGTCTTTGTTCAATGTATGGAATGTTAAAATATGTACAGGGATCCATCTCATAATATATACCATCATATGACTCTTAAATAAAAGGGTCACCAATCACAAATTTATCATAGCCTAGATTATGCATGGTCCCTCTATGTGTGTAACTAGGCATGTTCAAATCCATGGATAGTTATCATTAAAAATAAAGGGTTTAAAGGTAACAAATAACCAATGTCTAAAAAAAATGAACCCTTGAATTTGTAAAAAAGACAAATGGTAAAACAACTAAACTAGGCTAAGGTATGATAAAATAAAATAAAAATTAGTCTAACAAAATGGCATTGACTTGCCCAAATATGGTTATAATCAATTATAAAAGTAACATAAAATCTCAAATCTAATCTATGGATAAGGTAATAATTTTCCTAAAGGTGGATATAATCAGTGATGAAAGTATATAGATAAACTAAAACAATTATGAACTAGGATTAAAGGGTAGTACCAATTTCCCCAAAGGTGGTTATAATTATTAGAGTGCAAAAAAGACTAGACTCAAAAATAAAGAAATAAAATAAGGACATGAAATCAAACTAAACTAAGGAAATTGGCTTAGATGATACTTGGTAATTAGATCACTAAGACTAAATAATTGATTCACAAGAGACTATTAGAATAAATGAACTAGGACACTTGGAATTTAGCACAACAAATTCAAAGAAGGCACGTGGAAATAGCTTGGCTCAAAGGATTCTCAACAAGGTACAAGAAAAACAATAAATGCTAGGTCTAGGCAAGGGGTCTTTTATATCAAATAGGAAATAAATCCAAGTAACACAATCCAAAATAAAAAAATTAGACTACATAAGTCCAAATTAGATGAGGCTTTGGCATATACCTAATTAGTTTTGTATCTACACTTCAAAAGGTTCAATTTAAAATTTAGTGTGAAAAAACTCAAATGTTCTAAAGCAAAAAGGGCTAGACCAAAATAATAAGTGTAACTGCATGTTTGAAACAAGAGAGGTATAAAAATGGTTTTGAAATTAGTTTCAAAAGTGACAAGAGATCTCAAGTGATTTAGGTAGCATAAAAATGCTCCTTTAGATAAATTACATGACAATGGTTTTGAATAAAAAATTATAAGGCAAATGTTTGAGATGAAACAATCAGTGTAATGATGACCCATTTAAAGAAGTGACACACAATTTATTTTGGAATAAATCTCTAAGGAAAAATGAGTGACACAAAATAGATAGAGTAATACCTCTTAAGTTGAAGGGGTGTAAAAAATACATGATAGTTTGGACTTGTTTTGATGTGATAATACAAACAAATAGTGTTAGTCTAAAAATGCACATGTAAATCAAAGAAAATATAAGTATCACTAATAACTCATCCTAAATCTAATACTAACATGGGTGTGCATAAATTATACCAAAGTTTCCACTAATACACTAATGCTTGTGAGGAATTATGTGTTAATCCAATAATTAAATTACAGGTGTAGGTATATTTTTTATGTCCCCTCTATCTCTTAAGTATTGGTACATGGCATGAACTTAGAGTGAGGATCACTCAACATTTGGAAACAAATTTCATGGAAAGTGGGATTTGACTAAAAATATATAAATCTTTAATGCACTAAATGATCCCCAAGTGTATCTCACAAAAGGGTACAATCATGTTAATTGAGTCCAAACCACCTAGCTTGTTATGCAATGGTCTAGTCCTTTACATAACAAATTCATCTATGTACTTCCTAGTGAATTCTAATGTCTGGCTATTGCAAGGCCCATGTATGTGTTGGGATGGTCAGGATAACTTCTCACCACTATCCCATCTAAAATTTTTCCCAATTTGTATACCCCATCATGGAATGGCATTGGTACAATGTTGGGAGATGAACCCCCTGGTAAATGAACCCATAGAGAACTTGTGAGGGAGAAATGGAATCTTTCCCACAAGACAAATGTAATAAAAAAATTGGAAAGACATTATAGCTCATTTTTATGTCATCAAAGTCGCTCAGAGCTTGGGGAGAGCATATGATACATTTTTTCTAACACAAACTTACAAATAATGATAATATACTAAGATCTTATGGTCACCCAAGTTCCATAAAGGGGATGGGGGGAGAGCATGCATACAATAATTTCTAATTTTCCACAAATAAAGAAAACTAACTATAAACTTTGAAATTTAACTAATAACAAAAAAAAACATAATGTGAAAAAACTCTTAAGAGATATAACTAAAATGTATGTTCTTTTTAATAGCACCAAATCAAAAAGTGATTGAAATTTTATCCCCTTGGCCTTGTTTTCACTTGTAAAAAAATTGAAAATAGCTAAAAGACAAATGTGATTAATTGGATTTTAAGCACCAAATGAAAAATTAATGTGAAATTTTAACAATGATTAAGCTTCTCCCTCTACACCTTAGGTCCTACAAAAATTTAGGGGGCTTGATTTCCTATAAGCTAAAAAAAAAGTGACTAAATAACAATCCATTTTGAGCTCTCAGGTTTTGGGAAAACATAGAGCGAAGCTATTATTTATTAGGAAAAAGTCATTAATCTCCTACAAACATAGAAAAATAAAGAAACTTTGGTGAAGTCACTATTTAGTAGGGTGAAGCCACTGATTAGGTCAGGAAAAGCCACCAAAATAAGATATAAAATAGTTAAATAGAGAGTGAGTTTACTTGGTGAAGTCATTGATTCTATAGAGTGAAGCTTTCATTTATCAAGTCAAAGTTGATGTTATGAAGATACCATTTATGTACAAATGAAGATAAAAAAAGCATGTGAATTGAGAAGCTTTCATTACATAAGGTGAAGCTTCTATTTAATCAAAAAAATATAATGATGTATATTTTAAGGATAAAACTCTAAACTTGAAGAATCAAATGCATTTTTTAGTAAAACTAAGGTTGGCATATCATTTTCATTGGCCATATAGGATGTGTGGTCCCATCAAGAATGCCATTATGTATCTTAAGTGTTCAAAGAGTAAACAATATTTAGATTAGTCCCTTGTTAGTCAAAATTAAAAAAAAAAATCAAGCATAACAATACATTATGACTAAACACTCTTGCCTAAGAACTAGGGAGAGCATAACATTACATAAAAAATAGAGATAAATACAATACAAATTTATTACCTCCTTTATTGAATTTGATGCTTACTTAATGACATACATATGGTTTTTCTTAGCCTATGATGATTTGACTCTTATATCTATGATCTTCCATGGTGGTAGCATCTCTTTAATAGTAACTTATGGCTTGGTGTGAAGCATGGCATAAACTAGGCATTATAACACTACTCTCAAAGTCTTCAAGAAGGTATTCTAGTAGAATAACCTTACAAACAAAATATTATTGGAATTTGGTGTGGGAATTTGTATTTATATATTAAAGAACCAAATCTAACCCTATGGAGGTTAGGTAAAATTCTAACTTAGGTTGAGTATAAATTAACATAGTTTAAGTCAATCTAACCCTAGGTTGGGTCAAAGCACTCATGAAATATTGACACCTTAGTTTTAGATATTTGTGAGGCATGACAACTTACTTTAGATATTTTTAAGGTGTGACTCATATTTTTGGAATATTTAGTAAATAATAAATCACTTTATTATCCCATTTGACCTTTTGACTTCATATTTGGCTAAGAATTCCTTTTTTGGTAAATGAAATTAACTAATTTGATTTGGAATTTTTGTTTAAGCAAGTTTATTTAGATTTGAAATGGAATTAATATTTCTTAGAGATTTTTGGATATTGGTAGTTTTTAAAAATGTTATGAATTAATATCTTGACAAGCCAAAAGTGTTAAATTACTAGGTCATAATTTGACAAGGGTTAAAACAAAATGAGGTGTTTGGTGCATACATGCTAATACACAAAATAAGCTAGCCTCTTCATGTTTTTGGGAAATTAAGTCCCTTACATAGATGAATGTGGTAAATTTAGGTGATTTATTAGCTTGAAATGTGTTTTTTTTAGAAATTAAACTAAACCCTAGTTTAGGCACAAAAATGGCCAAAACTAAGTTTCGAGACCATTAGTTGTAGTAATAGGATGAGTGTAGGTAGCATGAGTAGGCATAGACATAAATAATTGAGGGAAATCAAGGGATGTTCCTAGGCCAATGGATAAAGGTGTAGAATTGAATAAGCGTGTAGAAAAAGGCATAGGTTAAATGGTAGAAGTAAAATCATTAGAAGTATAGGATTTGAGAATGTGTAATGGAAAAAATTGAGAGGAAGAAGATAAATTAGCTTGATGCATAGTTTTATATTTAATAAGTATGCAAATGATTTTATTTACCTCATGAGTGTATTTTTGGATACCTTGATGAAATTTAGATAATTTTTTCACTCACTCTTGATATAATTCATTAGGATCATTTGTATTCAGGTGTGTTTCTTTCTCATTGTCATATTCCTCATCAATATTATCATTATCAGTTTCAATGTGAATTTCATTTTCATCACAACTTTCCAATGCAAAAAAAACTAAAGTGAGATCCATATATGAAAAAGGATTACCAGTTAATCTATCACTACACATTAGAAGTATGAAATGTAATTCAAATTAATATAATGAATGAATTAAATAAAGTGAAACTAAAAAATAAAATATTTTTATGTATAAGAGACAACAAAATTCAACCCAAAGTTGAAAGAAAGAGCCTCTATGTTAGTATTTATTTGTGGTGACAACATAAAATTTTTGTGTCAAGTAAATCCAAGGTAAAAAAATGTATCATTATGTTAAGGATGGTATCAAAGGTTGAAAACTATATTATTTTAGTGTTATGAATTTACAAAATTAAACTAAAACCCTAAGATAAAAATCAACAAGCAACAAGTAATGTTTGAAATGAAATGTGAGTTCACAAAAATGTTTATATTAGAATTAATTATAATTAATAATTAAATCTAACTAGAAATTTAAACTACTAATATATAATGTAGGAAGTAAAATAATACATAATACAATAAATATAAATATCTACATAATTTACAAAAGTTTTAATTTTTAAAAATATAAATTAGGGTTAGGGTTAGAGATATGTCTTTGTAAACTAATTTATTTCAAACTATGTTATTCATTTCATAAATATGACAATTTGTAACAATCTATAATAACCTAAAAACATAGAATTAATTTAAAATATATATCTATTATATATAGGGACAATAACATAGAATAAAGATAAGGGCATAATGCATTGTTATCTGTTACTATAACTTTGTATAGACAAACTATGTGCTAGATATAAAAATTTGGGCTTGTTCACCCCTATTTGTATAATATCTAATTCTATGTTGAGTCTATTCAGATGTATGGATGACCTATAAATTCAAAACCTTAGCCTACATAATTAAGTTAAAAAATATCAATTTCAAAATGGGAAAAAGGTGGGGAAGTGGGGTATGATTGAATTATCCTCAGAAAATCCCTTGTTGATTGAGTGTTACCTGCATAGTCTAAGTAGAACTTAGGATGATGTAGTTCACCCTTTGGGTAAGATCTACATATGCAACTTGAATTTTTTATTAGAATTGTTGAAAAAATTAATTTTCTAAACCTTTAATAAAATGATGTTAAATTAGTCAATGACTGAAATATTATAAAAAAATTATCATAGGGGTATTTGCTAAATATATAGATGCTTTTGAAATTGACTTTATAAGAGATTATTGTATAGAATAGATGGGGCTCTCAATTATTAGACTTGCTGATATTTTATATGTGAATATTTCAAATTTTCTAATAACTAACCTATTGGTTTGTGTATGAGATTCATTATGAAGTGTTTTGTTTTGAAAAGATAATCATTAGAGAACATGGACAAATATACACTACATGAAAAATACAAATTGTTGTCAGGGGAACCACGAACAATAAACATGCTCCGATCCCTACTGAGTCAGGATCTTGCTCTACCAATTAGAGCACATATGATTACTTCTTGTATTAGCAACTAAACATGGAATTATACCAGAATCAATAAGTAACTAGAAATATGAAACAACACAGGAATATGAGAGACAATACACAATTGTATTAATAATCACTCAGAAGAATATACCAAAAGGAAGATGCCACTTCTTCCTCCACCTCAAAGGTTCGCCACGCCTCAAGACCTTCTTCCCTCTCTCTCTTGGTCCCAACAATCAACTCCAATATAGAATTGATGTTCACCTCTCCAACCAGTCAGTAACACACTGCTAGTTCACCAAGTACACAACCATACTCCAAGTAGATCTCCTGCTCTCTGCTGCTACCTGCAAATCAGTAGACCTTACTCACCATGTAGATATCTCTACACCCCTGAAGAACCGTTGTCCTTGCCTCACCAAGTCCTTATGATTCTTCAACCAATACCTTGGTGGATCAGCTCTTTGACCTTGCAGACCTTGCAACTCTCCCTGATCATACACACTCAACACCCCTTTGGAACTAGGAGGAGCTACACTAGCTCTCTCTAAAAGCTCTATGGCTTTCTAGCACACTTTTACAATACAGTCATGAGTCCATATATAGATCTCATCCAAACAATAATTAGATAATAGTACAATAATTAAATCCACAACTCTTAGTCTAAAAATAGCTCTAAACATGCAAACACTTGGTTCGTTAACCAACTACCTGTAATATACTCGCAGCTCGAACCACAGGTGACCGACACTGGTCCCTGACTGCCTAGGGGTGTCGATGCTAGCCAATCCATGACCGATGTCGGTTGCCTTCTGTCTCCTTCCTATCGTCATCGGTTGTCTTGATCGATGCCGGTGTCTGTGACACTCCGCAACTCTTCATCCTCCATAACTTCTCTTATTTGCATCCTGGTGAAGCTTTTAGCTCCAAAACCTAACAATATCCCACTTGGAGATAAACAACTGCACCTATACCTGTATCTATAGCCCATCTAATCTATTTCCTAGCTTGTATCCCTCTTCAAGATCCATCCTGAAGACCAACCACCACACAAATGTGATGCTATCCCTGTCATTCAAGTAACCTACCACATCTGAACCTACATATCCATGTAGTGAAGAACTTGACCCTGCATAACAAGAATCCCTGCTGCTAGTCCCACTGAACTGCCCTCCAGTACTCCTTCCCTGAATTGGCTCCAATACTTTCCGACAACCCCCACTGATTGGGAAAAATCAGGTCTACAATAGACCTTATGTGATTTCAAACCCTATTTCAAGCTAAGCTTGAACTGTCCAGCCATTGGTGTGCTTTCTAATTCTGCATCCTGCGTAATGAACCTCACCAACACCATCTTCACATCAGCTCCCACTAGAGATAAAATCTCCATGTCTCTTATGCCAAAGAATTTTGTTGCTCTAAATTCTTCATGACACACCTCTGAACTAACCTTACCTTTTAGCTCAGCAAATCCCTGTATGTATAAAACCTGCTAACAAACCATCCACATACAGTAACTAGATAATGTCGTGACTCATCATCCACCTGGTAAGAATAAAATCACAATAGTTACACTGACATTGACTGAAGCCATGCTTAGTCATCCACCTGTCAAAACCTGTACCACTATCCTACAGCTTCTTCAAGACCATATGCCTTGGCCTTCCGTCTCTTGTGTCCATCCACTCTCTTCTTTAAAATGGGAATCCATTCCGTCTCTCAGTGCTTTCTTCCAGCTGACAACTCTACCAAAAAATACTTGTTTGGTTCTTCTCCAAGGACTCACACTCCTCATCCATGCCAAGCTCCCACTGTATCTGGACTCTACCTGCATTACCTCTTCACATCTTCCTGGTTCTTGACCATCAGCAAGCAATATAAAGAAGGTGAACAATGAATATGAGGTTCACTTACCCTTTCTGACCTCCACATGAGCATTTGAGACTTGTTGATAGCTTGTTGTCTACCCAATATCTGTTTCAGTGACCGATCTCAGCCATCTCCCAGTCTGCTCCCGACCGATGTCGGTTCCCTGCACTGACCCTGACTGTCGACGGCGTCTCCCTGACTGATGCTGGTATCATTTTTGTCATCATCGATTTCTTCATGACTGACATCAGTCTTCCTGTTGCCGACATCGGTTACTGTGTGACCGACGCTAGTACCTGTGTTCGTCTGTGAGTGATAAATTTTTACCCATGAGCTCTCCATGGATCAAAATCCTAATCAAATCAACCTTGCTCTGCTCAGAATAAATCAGTTCCCTCACCTGATCTCTGTCTGTCATCTCCTCCATGAACACCAAGGCTTTCCAGTTCTTTAGCTTGTAAAAAACATCTGTCTTCCACTTCAAAACCTGCATTCTCCTTCTACATATGTAACCAAGCCTACAAAGCCACATCTCTTTAACAGAAGGTGAATCAGTAATATAAGTAGATAGATAAAGGATACCTAATTTCTTACCACCATCTAATTCAAGTGTATCTACTGTGAGAGTTATAGTACATCTCCCATCACCCAAATTTCTTGAAGAAATTAGACTCATCTCCAAGACTGGTACCTGCATGACTTCCTTCAACCACTGTGTGTCATCCATCTACAATTTCAGCTTCACTTCCCCTTTGCCAATTCATTGACAAGGCTCACCAGCTCCTCTCCCTGGGGCTGCATGGAAAGAGGCAACATAATCTGTTATCCAAGATTCAACTTTATCCAAGAAACCTCCCAAAGCATCCTGTGCAACAACACCTGCAACATCTACATCTTCAGTTCCTTCATGCTGATCTGCTACCAACCAACAATATCTTTTTCCCTACTCTTTCTTTCCATCAATCAGACCATTCGTGCTATTCAGTTTCTCCATTCATAGTTTACTTCCTTCTACCATTGCTATACACCCACTCAATCAGAAACCCCTGTGAGTAACTTGTAATCAACAAACACTACCAGATCTGAAACCACCTATTAGTAACCCAACCAAAAGCTCTGATACTACGTGTCAGGGGAACCATGAACAATAAACATGCTCTGATCCCTACTGAGTCAGGATCTTGCTCTACCAATTAGAGCACATATGATTACTTCTTGTATTAGAAACTAAACATGGAATTATACCAGAATCAATAAGTAACTAGAAATATGAAACAACATAGGAATATGAGAGACAATACATAATTGTATTAATAATCACTCAGAAGAATATACAAAAGGAAGATGCCACTTCTTTCTCCACCTCAAAGGTTTGCCACGCCTCAAGACCTTCTTCCCTCTCTCTCTTGGTCCCAACAATCAACTCCAATATAGAATTGATGTTCACCTCTCCAACCAGTCAGTAACACGCTACCAGTTCACCAAGTACACAACCGTACTCCAAGTAGATCTCCTACTCTCTGCTGCTACCTACAAATCACTAGACCTTACTCACCATGTAGATATCTCTACACCCCTGAAGAACCCTTGTCCTTGCCTCACCAAGTCCTTATGATTCTTCAACCAGTACCCCGGTGGATCAGCTCCTTGACCTTGCAGACCTTGCAACTCTCCCTGATCATACACACTCAGCACCCCTTTGGAACTAGGAGGAGCTACACTAGCTCTCTCTAAAAGCTCTATGGCTTTCTAGCACACTTTTACAATACAATCATGAGTCCATATATAGATCTCATCCAAACAATAATTAGATAATAGTACAATAATTAAATCCACAGCTCTTAGTCTAAAAATAGCTCTAAACATGCAAACACTTGGTTCGTCAACTAACTACCTGTAATATACTCGCAGCTCGAACCACAGGTGACCGATGCCAGTCCCTGACTGCCTGGGGGTGCCGACACTGGCCGATCCATGACTGACATCGATTTCCTTCTGTCTCCTTCCTACCATCGTCGGTTGTCCTAACCGACGCCGGTGTCTGTGACACTCCGCAACTCTTCATCCTCCATAACTTCTCCTGTTTGCATCCTGGTGAAGCTTTTAGCTCCACAACCTAACAATTGTGTCCTTATTTGATAGTGTGATATTATCTAGAAGGGATAAAGGCTTTTTAAATCAGAGTGACAATGAAGTACATGTTGAATAGGTATGAAATAGGGAACTCTTGTAAATATGCATAATAATTTTGATACTTTGAAAGCTTCCTTAGAGGTTGTGGGTTATTGGAATGGGGAATTGACAAAGCAAGGTAAAGATGTTAATGAAAATCATTGTCAAGCATATATTGAGTAAATTTTAGTGTCTATAATATATTATTATATTACATAAGTTTATATTTAAAAATGTAATTGTGTAATCTGACTAAGAATTATCTCAAACTTTGATCTGACCCTTGGATTGCCCTAGATAGTTTCACACTTATGAGGGTTTTATCTGGGTAGATTCACACTTTTTAGATCTATGATACCAAATTTGAACTTATTCAACTAAATGTGACATGTGTGGAGTTACAAGACATTATTTTTATGTCATTAGTTCACCTCTTATTTTTGGATCTTCATGTTCTTGTGTTTTCTTAATTTTCTAGGTATAATGTGTTGAATTTATATTTATTTTTATTTGACCTAGCTTCATAAATAAATGTCAATCTGAAAGCATAGAAATGTAAATTAGTTGGGTTGAAAAAACCAATAGAGTAGTGTTGGAGTCTACATATATTGCATATTTAGAATTAGACACCTTATAGTTCATACAAGGTGTAGATGAATATTTTAGGTACATATTAAACCTCATTTCCCTATATGGAGATGCAACTATAATATCAATTGTTTATTCCTTTATTCAATAAAATATGTATTAAAAATAGTAGATTCAATCCTTATTAGTATAAATATAAATTTATGATTGTGTCTAGACATATTTGGATAGATGTATTGACTTGGTAATATCTAAATTATTATTATCATCCATGCTGAAATACATTTTAGGAACCTTGGTATATATAGTCTTATCTTGGTTTGATTTTTGACTTATTCACACATAATCCAAAATTATAAATGTGAAATAAAATAAAATAATAGGCTAATATAAAAATAATAAAATATGGGAGGCTCAAGGTGCTACAGGTGCATCTAATTCCATGTGTAATCTTTCATTAACCAAAAAGATGATAGTTTAGTAAATTTGTTTGACTGTTATTTTTTGTAAGTGTCTTATTTCACATGTGTCTTTATTGTAAGTTTGTGTAAGTACTTTTTATTTAAAAAAATTTATTTCAATTGTTTTTCACCACCTTTGTGTCCATGTGTCTTGTATAAATTTTGGCTTCCTAAAAGAACACAAATGTTTGCAATGTTCCATGCATTTGTTCTTTTAAGTAGTTATACTTATTTTTTATCTGAATAAGCTTGTCGAGATTTACACAAGATATGATGTTGGTATTTTGTGTAAGCTTAGTCCTATAAATATTTGTGGAGTATTTTTATAATTTTATGAAATTTTATATAAAATCAAAGTGTTAATTATTTTATGCATAGGTATTAGAGTGGATGAGATTTATTGGAGGATTTTGTATTCATTGCATAAGCAATGTGATGAACTTTTAGTAATTTGGGAGTTGTGTAATATACATTAAAGTCTTTGAGTAGACATGAGGATTATGGTGTAAAGTATTTTATCACATTTTTTATTATGAAAACATATGAATTAGCATTATGACATTGTGACCTTCATGTGACTTTGTTCACATGTCCTCATTTTGGGTGCATATATATCATTATGTTGTGTTATAAAGGAGAAATTGCTAACTATTTGGAATTATATTTTTTACATCATGGGAAGTGGAAATGGATTTATTTAATATTTTACTATAATTTATTAAGTCATTATTCATTAAGTTGTAATGTGTTAGTGCTTTGCAATTATAGAGATATTTAATATTTATGGTGTATTAAAGAATGTTCATGCTATTAGTAGTGGATAAACACTTAATCTAAGTATATGGGTCTTATACCTATATAAGCATACCCCTACACTTGTGCAAAAAATAAATGAGGAGTTTGGATAGAGTATGATAACTAGAGAATAAATCTAAGTGATTTTTCTAAGAGTTTAGGCTACAACTACAAAGATTGTGAGTTAGCAGGTAGAGATATACATATTTGATGTTGTAGCACAACTCATTATGATATTGAGGTGTCATTTATCTCACTATGCCTATTGTATTTACTTTGATGAAATATAATAAAGATAAAAATTATGTTTCATGAATTTTATTATGAATTTCATAGTGTATTATAAGGGATGCATGTCCTAAAGCATCTCTTAGTTGAGGCCCATAATGTAACTATGTCATTTGGTATCAGAGCAAGGTTGTAGTCCCTATTATTGATTATTTATTTCCCATTTTCAAGTGTGGGTATAAATTAATATTTTCCAACAATATTTTTGGGTAGAACCTATAAGTGAAGTCATTGATCTAAATGTTTAAGATCATAAATTTGTATGTGGACTTAAATTTATAAGTACACAACACACAAAGGATGCTTAGGTGGTAGAAGGAAAATAGTGGTTAGAGCACCAAAACTTATAGATTTAGTTTTATTGATGAGAGATATGTAATACCAAATGGATAAAAAGGAGATAGTGTAATGTTGAGGTGTTTTAGTAGTAGATGATGAAAGTGATACTAAATTCATGGTAGAAACACTTAAGTAGGATGCATAAGAAGATGTTGATGAACTTGAAGATATATTCTTGTGATATGTTGTAATAATCATACAAAAAATAAATTTGGACCATATAATTTATTATAATATTTTTATTCTTGAAGAGCTCATTGACTAGATCACTGATTCAAAAGAATACTTTGAGCATAAAAATATGGAAGATCTAAAGTGAGTAAACTTCACTAGTGCAAACCTGAAAGTTAAAGCATTCTTATGGTAGGATAATATTCAAGATGAAATTGTATGCAAGGGAAATGATAATATATATACTTAGAGTATATTTGTGATGAAATTGAATTCTAAATTCATGTATGTGGATTATAACACGAGTTTTTTCAAGAAGCTTTAAAACTTGTGACATATAGAGAGTTGAGTATCAAATATTACATTAAGGAGTATTATATAATTACTATCATAGTGGGTCATGTTGAAGATGATTATGAGAATATTTAAAGGTATGTAAATGGATTACACATGGAAATTCAATATGAATTTAGTATGGTCAGATTGTGATTTATCAAAGATCTATATAATTTTGCACTAAAGGTTGATGAAAATTTATAACACAAATAGTAGGGAGCAACACATGCACAAAATATAGTTCACTATGGAAATGGGAAAATAGGAGGAAGTGATAGACATTATTTTGTACAAGAAAAATAAGGTGAGTTGAGAAATTTATAGTGCAGTGATGCTAATATCTAAAGAGGTAGAGGATACTATGTATGAGGTAGTGGTCATGGATTATTTGGTACTTATTTTATATGTGGTGAGACTGGTCATAAAGGATTTGAGTATTCTCATATATATATTGAATGTAAAAAAATAACTAATATAAATGTGTATATTTCATATGCATATGAAGAAAGTGTTACATCTATTCATTATATAATTAAACCAAAAACTATAGGACACATTCTCATGATAAAGAGGGTATCGTTAAAACATAAAAAAGAGGATAATAATATTGTACAATGAAATAATATTTTAAAACCATTTGTAAATATAGAGGTAAACACTACATATTTATTTTTGATAGTGCTAACATAGTTAATATTATTTTTAAAGAAATGATAGAAAAGCCTCATCTAAAGATAATTAGGCATTCAAATCTGTATAAGGTTTCATGATTTTTGAATAGACATTAATTTATAGTGAATGAAAAATGTATAATAACTTTTTATATTGTAAACATATAATGATGATGTATTATGTGACATAATTCTAATGGATGTTTATCTTTTTTATCTTGGACAGCCTTATAATTTTGACTGTAAGGCACAACATGATGGTCATGACAACACATATACATTGTGAAAATATGGAGTAGCATATAAAATAAGTCCTTTTAATTCATATAAAATAAGTCCTTTTAAAGATATGTATATGGAAGTGTAAAATAGTAGAAAGGTATTAACGATTTTAGGAAATGAGGTATTGAAAGAGATGGAGTAGAGTGTATGTTATGCATTGATTTCTAAACTAGTACAAGTAAACATAGGTACAATATCTGAAGAGATAATTTTGTGTGTAGTAAAATATATATACTAAGTAAATTTGAGTATATTATGTATAATGATATACCAAATTTATTAACACCGATAAAAAGCATAAGTCATCACATAGATTTTATTCTAGGTTCAATTTTACCAAAAAAGTGACACATTTATTGAACTTGAAGGAGAATGTAGAGGTGAAAAGATAAGTTAAAAATATATTAGATAAAAATTTGATCATATAAATTTTGATCTTGTGTGTAATACCATTGATATTAGTGCCTAAGAATAATGGAGAGTGGATAATGTTTCTAGAGCCATCAATAATATATACATAAAATATAGATTTTCATTACTACACATAGATTATTTGATGGATTGCTTGAATATATTAATAAACCTCAAAAATATTTAATTGAAGAGTGTATATCACTAGATTCACATAAGATAAGGTGATAAATTAAAAACATCACTCATGATACACAAAGAGTTATGTGAGTGGTTGGTTATGCCATTTGGTTTCACTAACACATTAAGTACATTCATGAGATTGATTAATGACGTTCTTAAGAAATTTTGGGTAAGTGCTTCATTTTATATCTTGATGACATATTAGTTTTCAGTAGAACATATGAATAAAACTTGTGACATTTGCATAAAGTGCTAGAGAAGTTGCAAGATGAAATTTTTATTGTGAATTTGAAGAAATGTAGTTTCATATAGAAAGAGTTAGTATACTTGGGATTTTTAATTTCTCAAGAAGTTTTAAATATGGATATAAATAAGGTGTAAGCTATATTTTTTTCATCATCATCATAAATTTCAATGGGACATGTTCAATGATCATAGATGTAATGTGCAAATATAAAAAATACTTTTTTATGGACAATGGAAATAGAGTATATAGCTTACAAAATTTGAATAATAAGATAAATAAACAACCACTATTGGCATTACCATATTTCAATAAGGTATTTGAGATAGAATATAATTCAAGTGTTAAATCAATATCAATGGTATTGAGGTAATTAGGAAAATCTATGACAAATTTATTGAGAATTTAAACAATGTGAAACACAAATATTTAATGTATGATCAAGATATATGTAAATGTGAAAGTGATAAAGAAGTGGAGACATTATTAATTAACTAAGAATTTGTTATTGTATACAAACCATAAAACACTATAACTCATTAATAGTTTGAATAAATTGAATAAGAAACATATGAAGTATGTTGAATTCCTAAAAGAATATTCATTTATATTGAAGCACAAGAGTAAAAAATAAAATAGAGTTGTATATGTATTGAGCCACATAGTTATGTTATTGAAAGAATTTGGAGTGAAAGTAGTAGTATTTGATCTTGTGGAAGAACATTATGAAAATGATGAAGATTTTTAGGAAGCATGGAAGTCATTTATAAAACCAAAGAGTGAATATAAGACACTATGTTTAATTTATTTTGTTCAAAGTGGATTTTCATTTAGAGGAGTGACAATTTTTATTCTAAGAGATTCAATGCATGAGAATTTGATCAAGGAAATACACAGTGGAGTTTTGGTAGGGAATTTTTGTTATGATAAAGTATTAGTGAAAGTGGATAAAAAAATATTTTTGGCTATGAATGAGTATGAATGTCCACAAATATGTTCAAGAGTTTAGAGTCTTCCAACTAGAGAAAGGAAGAAGTCAAAATGTAGGTTTTTGTTAACCATTTATTATTCTAGAGAGATGATGGGAAGACATAAGCATGGATTTTGTTTTAGGTTTTCCTAGAACACATAGTGAAATGATTCAATATTTGTGATTATGGAATTGTTTTCAAATATGACACATTTTTTTATTGTATAATGGTTAATGATGAAAAAAAATTACTATTTTTTTAGAGAGATTGTAAGGCTACATGGTTTACCACACAATATAGTTTCAGATAGATATGTGAAATTTACTAGACATATTTATAGAACATTGTGAAATAAGTTGAACACAAAGACATAGTTTATATGAGTATATAATCCTCAGATAGATGGAAATAACTAGGTAGTTAATAAGAGTTTGGGTAATCTATTGATATTATTATAAGAAGGTAAGATAGAAACATGGGTTAATATTTTGGTGCAAGTTAAGTTTGAATTTAATAATTTAATGAAATAAGGAAGATACCATTTTAGATTTTTTATGTGTCAAGTCCAAGAGGAGTTTTTTAATTTCATGACATGAAAAATAAAAAAATGAAAAGTGATGAAGGAGAGGATTTTATATAATATATTAGATAAATGCACAATCAAATGAATGAATAGGTACTAAAAAGTATTATACAATATAAAAAATACACTTATATAAGAAGAAGGGAAATGGAATATCAGGCAGGATACTTAGTTTTAGCATACTTGAGAAAGGAAATATTCCCTAAATGTAATTATGATAATTTTAAATGGGATAATATATGTCTATGCAAAGTGTTGTGAAAGTTTGTGAAAAATTCATATGAGATAGTGTTACCTAAAGGTATTGATATAATGCTTATTTTCAATGTGGATGTTTTTTACCCATATTATGAAGGACAAAGTAGTGAAAATACAATAAAAGTTTAAAATAAATAGATTGGAGATATTAAATTCTTTGAAATGAGCTTGATGAAATCGAACAAGTGATTGACATGTAAATTGGGAAAACTACATGCATAAAGGAATATAAAAAATATTTTGGTAAAAGTGGAAAGGCCAAGAAATTAAAGATGTAACATGGATTAGTGCATCAAAAACTAAAAATAATGAATCCCATTAGAAAATATCTTAGAATGCACATGATAGGATCTTATACATATATTGTACCTAGGTTGTATGATATAAGATCATTAGATTCATGTGAAATCTTGCATAATTTTTTTTGAGAATTTAGGAAATTCATCTTAGAGTTGTTTATTTATACACATAAATTTAGTTGTATTTACTTGAAAATGATAATTATTGACACATCCTAAACCACATGAATTATGCACAAATACATGATTCTTATTTTCTATTCCTCTAATATTTATATCTATATGTGGATTAGACCCTTTTTCAATTAATATTATATATAAATTATAAGGAAAATATCTAAGATCATATTGATATTGTCTCTAGTTCAATACATGTGTCTTTGGTCCTTATAGAAAAGTTTGTTTTAGGAAAACATGAGTGGACTACACTCTTATCCTCTTTGGCTGACCACATCCTGTACCAAATAATGACTACTTTATAAATTTTAAATCAATATTTTGGGTCTTCCTATAAGTCTTGCATGGTTGGATAAATAAAAATTTCAAAATATTCATTTATAAATACATGAAAAAAGTAAATAATTAAATCCACTTATTATTCATTAGGTTCAATATTTTTACACTTTTACACATTGAGAAAATATTCTCTATTATTTCCAAATTCAAGATCCTTCACAAGGAGCAACCATAAGAAAATTCAAGAGCCTTATAAATCTAATCAATAGATATCATTATAAAGTATCAAATTCATCTTATAGTTTCATACATATGGTCAAAATATTGTAGTTGTACTTTCAATTTAGATGTGATAACTATATGAGCTTGATTTCGTTTCTTAAAGTATTAGATATGTTTGCAATGGTCAATTATAAAGGGGGTGATTGAGATCAGATCAGATTAACTCATTACAGTCCCATATTTTATTATAGATTTTAAACCTATCAAAGTTCCCTTAGGGTTTTAAACACAATAGAAGACAAACAATGATTTATGTGTATCAAAACCCTATTTTTGATATCTTATGTTACTTAGCATCCATAGGTGTAGAAGGCATAGAAAATAATTATTCATCACAGTCAATCAGGAGAAGTCCAAGGTTAATAAAATCAAGTATATTACATTCTAGTCATCCTATAATGGCCATATCCAATGATAATTTGTGATCCTATTGTTGATATGTCATTTATATAGTTTTTCTTTTTATGTCATTTCCTATAATTCAACTATCATTGTCAACTAGGATAAGTTTGTAGTCAACAGACTCAAACACACTGTACTACCTATCATAGTTTTTAGGATCAACCAGTTGTCATATAAATAATTTAATATGGAAAGGCAAAGTAAATGTGCATAACACAAAATCATAATATCATAGTAAAATCTCAATGAGCTAAAAAAAATCAAAGCTTATATTTGTTATATTAAGAAATAATTTACACCCAACAACTTCATTTTCACCTCACTTATCCTCTTTACACAATAATAAATCTTCACCATTTTTTGGAGACATTTACCTTTGAATAATTTAAAATGTCATATTATTGTTTCTATATTTTACACAAAAGTAATATATATATCTACCGAATGGTTATAGCCAAATAGTTATACCTTTTCACTTTCATAACTAGTTCAATTGGTTATATATATATATATATATATATATATATATATATATATATATATATATATATATATATATATATATATATATAATTTTATTATATAATTTCATAGAATAATTATTAAATACTTTTATGTAATTAAATAATAATTATAACATTTAATAATTACAGTATGGAAAAATTTGGGCCACTAAAGTAACCCCAAAAATATTAATGTTCCAACACTTCCCCTTAATTCTTATTAGGAATACATACCATATTCACATTTTTATACAAAAGGAATTACTATACATAAACCATACACAATGAGTTTAGGCTATAGTGTAACACTTGAAGGGTTTATACACCTTCTTCATGCTAATATCATCTTTTATACAAAAGGAATTAGAATCCATAAACCACATAGGCTGATTCAAAATAGCATGATAATGGGACTACATCCCATAGTTTCTCATGGATAAGCTCACAATCAGTTGGAGCCTTTTATAATATAAGTATCTCCATTACAAAAAATGATTTATTATTGGGTACACTATAAACTCACATAGGCTTAATTTTACACAAAATCACATAGGGTGACTTTATATAATATTTTTACAATAGAGAAGTATAGATATATAAAGGAACACATGGAATTTAGGAGTTGACATTAACATGCACACTCCCCCTCAATGGAAATTTTGAGAGGCTATTGAAACCCCAATGGCTTAACTTATAGTTATGCCATTTTTTGGTCAAATAGATTACACATAAAATCATTTAAAACTATCTAAATAATCATTGATTGACTACTAAATGTATCTAAAGCAATAAATGCTATATAATATATTAACGCATTAGATAAAAGTTTGATCCATCTAATGTTAAAACAATACAATTATATTATAAGCTAAATAAATTTTAATATGAGTATAGGAGAAGTAATGAAGTACAAAAAAAATATGAAAACAATCCATTTTTTTTAATCTATAAATAAGATTATAACCACTACTATTATAATTTTAGAATACTATCCAATTTACATAGCCACTTCTATATGTAATTATACATCAAATAATAATGTAAAATATACTACTAAGTTAAATAGACATTATAATGTGTAAAATAGTACAAAAGTATCTTTATAAAAAATTTAATGATCTATGAATGTAGCCTGAGTATAATCCCAATGGTTGAATTAGATGACAAAGGGAGAGAATCATCTAGATTATTTACCTCCAAACATAGACTAATGGTCTCCTACACAAATACCCACTAGGAGTGGCCCTACCCTTCACAAAGGGATAATTAATAACAATGTGGATGTCAAGAAATCAAGTAAAACCTATGTGTAGTATCACAATTACATGTAGCAATCAAATAGACCATGGAATACAATCCTTAATATAATTTATATCAACAAACACATGTAAACTAAAAGTACAATGGAATGATAATGTCTCAACTATAACATTACTTTGACCAAAGTTTTCATTATATAAATCATATCTATAAATATGATTCAATTCCAATCACACAAAACTCTTTGCTACTGAATCATGATTATCATACGATACCAGGGGATAAGTATATGAGTCACCCACTAGCATACTCATATAACTAAATATTGCTATCTAAAATAAAGTCTATATATTATCACATAGAGATTCAAAGTATAATAATATAAACTCAACATACCCTTAATCTAATATAACATTATGGAACATCAAACATAAATCTCATTGTTTCCATTCATTTAAGCACCAAGGTGATATCAAAAATTTATCAAAGCAAATATTATCAAAACAAGATATGTTAAATAGACTAGAACAAGAATCAACTCATTCTATATCTTTTTCTAACATATATTTCTATCATAACTCATATATTTAAGTATACATAATTGATAAAAAATTTCATTCAACATGAAAACCCATGCATTTCAAAATAACCCATAATAGAGTTTATTTCATCATGTTCTAATGTAAAGGAAGACCATATTAGAATATAATTACATTCTAGTTATGCTTTACCACATAATATTCCCTAATTCCACTTATAAAAGAGTCATCACAAACTTTATATAAATCTAAAAATGGATATATGATATGTAAGTGTGTTTCTTGTATTCATTACCAACCAATAACTTAAGAGAAACACCTTTACTTCTATATATGGACTTAGATTTATTATAAATGATATTAAATTTTTATTACACTCAAAATTCCATGCAAATTTTTTTAGCTATTTAACAATTATAAGATTGAATATCTTAGTGTTTATTTATTATGCTTGTATTTCATTCTAAAATTCATGATAACTAAAAACTATGGTCCTCATTTATACAAATAGTCATTTTATAACTCAACTCAGAATACCTTAAAATGAAGACAAGTCTAGGCTTAACTTTAATATCCAAACCTACATAAATAAATATACTCTCTTTAAGATATCTACTTATACACTAGTCATGCATAACTTTAAACTAACATTTACCAAACAAATTATGAAGTATAGATGCTTATTGATACATATTCATACAAACATATATCCTATTTGTTTATGAAACTTCTATTAAAACCTATAGCTATTTATAAAAGGAGATAATTATAAGTCCTTGTATGACATTTTGTAGATGATTATCTATATTGTCATTTACATCACTAAATATCATTAAGCTCATAGTATATGTGTACATATAGGTATATACACTTATTACTCTCTTAATACATTATGAATATGTGATTATTAAACTAAGTTCACATGCATAAATTTCAAAAGACACTCTGTATTTAGGACTAAAACTAATCACTTATAAACAAATAGGGCGCGTACACACACACACACACACACACACACACACACACACACACACACACACACACACACACACACACACACACACACACACACACACACACACACACACACACACACACACACACACATTAATATTATATTCCTCTCTTTGTGTCACCTATCTATTAATCTTAAAATTTACCTATGTCATAAAAAATCTAGTTAACTAAGATCCAATACAAATACAGTTACTAAAAACACTAATTGCTTTCCAAGACCTACATCTATATAAATTTTCTATAAGCTTGGGTAAAGACATACTCAAATTTAAATATTCTTTGTATATTTCTTAAAAAATCATCATACAAATATTGATACAAGTGTAGAAGGATTAAAACCATTCAAATTAAAATGTCTAACTGGTAATGGATCAAGGATTTTGAAGGAGACATTTAATAAAGTTATAATCAATTTTATGATAATAAGGATCAAACCTTAGCTATATAGGCATGAGGATGGAATTGAGTTCCATCCTTAGGTCTATAAACCTAAAAATCCTAGGGTTAATAATAAAGGTTTTTTCAATTCAATCATCCCACATACTTAATACATATGGAAAAAACTATATCATAAACCCACAATATTTATTTCTAAATCTTACAACTATGGAATGAAAATTGACCTAGGTCTTTGAATTTTGTCATTCAATGCCTAGAATGATTACCCATCCTTTCCTATTACTAATATTTTTATTTTCTTATTTTTCTTCTTCTATCATGATGATCCATTTTCTCTTCTCACCTTCATTATTATTCATCTCCTTAAATTGATGCATGTCTTGCATGACTTCCATAATCTCCTACTATTCTATGAACTAGTCATCATGCAACTTCTCTTAATCCATGCACCACTCTTTTTCTTATTCTGAACTCACAGTCAAAACTCCATATTCTTTCATGGTAGCATAATAACTCTCCATCATTCCCTTGGTAATTTCAAACCTCAAAATCATAGTAATAACAAAATAAAACCCTAAATTTGATTCCCTTCTTAGTTTTTGTCATTTGACAATAAAACATAGTAATAATAAATCTATATATTTCCCAAAAAACCTAAATTTTATTTTCATTACAAGTTTTTGATGTATATGTATGAATAATTATGAAAAAATATCATAGTGCAAAAATCTTTGAATTCATATTTAAATTAACATGCTTTGGGAGGGGTATTTACCTCTGTTAGACCTTTAGTCATTATCACCAACATGGTAGTTGATAATCAAATCAAGATAGTTAATAAACTAATCAAAATAAATACCATTCAACTTAAAATATCTAAAAACACATTCAATATTATAAGGACATAATCTAATGATATCAATCAGATAACTTAACATAGTCAATAACCAACCATATCAATACACTTATGATTTACTAGATATAATGAAATGAGAATCAACATATCACAATAGAAGTTTAACATGCATTTGAAAATCACAACTCATAATGAAATAAAAGAAAACAAGACTCAAATGTTACCAAGAAACTAATGCAATAAATATTAATTTTCTTATGCAACTATATGTGGTGTGTGCAGGTTTCATATAAGTCTCTCAACCCCAAAGTGTTGATATTTGTTGCCCCATTTTTTATGATACTCTCCATATATACATAAAAGGGTGAAATAGTCTAGAAAACACCTTAGTTACACAAATAGGTAATTAGTTTGAGGTTATCACAAAAATCATCATCATATAAATATATTGTTAAATGCAAATAATCTATAATAACTCATCATGATCAAAAATCATAATAAAACATATGTAATAGCTAGAAATAAAGATATTGATCATGAGATATATAATCTATATGTCACTCATACAACATATGTGTATCCAACTTAACATAAAATTATAAATATAAATAAACAATCTCAAAATCTACTATTAATGCTTAAATAGTTTGTAGAGAAAACTAGACGTGACATCCTTCCCCCTTAAAATAGGTCATCATCCCGATGATACTTATTTAAATAGTAGTTTTAAAAATATAAAAAATGTTTAGTAAAATATAAATATATTTCTAGTATAATTTTTTTTTAATAAATGAGGAAAAAACCTTAATAATTCTTCATAGTCTTCCCATGTAGCACTATCCTCAAAATATTAGTCCCACTACACCTTGCACTATGATACTTATCTATTATGTTATTTTGGAATGTTCTTGTTTTTGGTATTATGAAATTTATTTTTTCATTGATTCAAAATTTGAGATGGAGCTCATTAATGTCAAATTTAATGTCATGCTTGGTGAAGTGGTATGTGACAAGGAGTCTTATGACAAGATATAATTTGATGGCAACCTTTTGTCTCTTTCTTGAGAAAGAATTTGAAGGCAACCTGGTAATTTTTTTGAGGTTGATGACATGTTTCAAGATAAAGAAACAATTCATGAGAGAGTTTATAAATTTGTGTAAACATGTAAAATATTAAAATAATCCTTTAGAAGAGTTCCAAGGTTAGTTTTGAGGCTTAGTCCTTGCATGAAGAAACCTAGTGAAAAGGCATAGGCCTGATAACATGTTGAGGTGAGTAGTATGACAATTATGAGAATAATATAGGAAGTATGTGATAATTATATGATGTTTTATGACATAATTATGAGGTATTAAGATTAGTACACAAGGTTTCAAGGTGTGTTCAAGGTCCAAGTATGACTGACAGTTCAAGACCTAATGTGCAAAGAGACCTAGTGTGGCCTAATGAGGGGTCAAGTTCATTTACCAAGGTTATAGATATCATGATATCACTGAAATAGGTGTGATATTTTTAAATTTTTTTTTTTACCAAGTCTAAGGTCAAATTATGAAGAAAAAATCATGAAAATTGGAGTTGAGGTTTTCTATGTGCATAAAATGAGGTATTGTAGACTTGAGAAGAATTTTCTTATGATCACTGGCACACGTAACCTTTTAATGAGGATATAATAATATCATGGTAGTTTTAGAAGTTTCATATCTCAAATTTATTGGAATTTTTTTTGGATTTAAGGGGAAATCCTTTATGAATGATTGCTAAGAATGGAAGCTAGTTTAAACCCTCTTAAAACCCTCATAATGACTCGATATGAAATATCTTATTAGAAATGACTCAAAATAGATTGGATGACATATTTTTATTATTATGGAATATATATGAATCTCCTAGGTTTCTCTATGTTTAATTTTTCTATGATAAGAGTGTGTGGAAGCTATAGGAAACCCCTTATTTCTTAGATTTTTGATGTAGTAGGTAGGGTTGACTAGGTAAAAGCATGAGAGCTATTAGAGATTGAAGATTTATACCTATTTATTATTACCATTATGGTTTATAAATATTTTATAGACTTAAAATATGATAAACTGGTATTGGAAGTTGGCCTATCACTAAAAAGGCCTAATGAGGAAGATAATGAGAAAACTAGATAGAAGTGAGAATGAGATTAGGTATGGCTTGTAGTGGATCAGGGATGGATACAAATGCACAAGGGTAATTTTTAAATACATATCACATTTCACACGTGAATATAAGTTTTGGTGATGCTCATATATAATCAAAAATTTGTTCTCAAAGTGACCTGTCAAACATAGTGAGGTCTCTGTAGGGTGAAGACATGAGATTGGTTTATAAGGCCAATATTGATATTGAACATTGTAATATATATATATATATATATACATATATATATATATACATAATATATATATATATATATATATATATATTTAAAAATGTTATAAGGATTATTAAGGATAATATAAACCCATTTTAATTTCATAAAATTTTTCACATAGGTGTTCTAAGTCTTGATTTTCATGACTATGTTTTTGGAGCTATAGATAGTTTTCTGTGTGTGAGTGAAAATGGTGTTCCCAAGTATTTTTGTATAAAGTTGAAGAATAAAATACACATTAATATATTATATAGGTCTCATATTTTATTTTTAATTTATTTTCATTCATGATAAAATCTTATGAAGGTGTGAAAATTCAAATGTTTTTAATTGTGTTTTTAAAGCCTATGTGTAGTTCTAAGTGAGCATATGAAGATGATCAGTTTAAGGTCGTTTTCCATGTGTGGTGAAATATAATAGAATTTTTTATGACCCTGAAGTAATGAAGGTTATATTCATGTTATTTATTTTGTTTATGTGGAAAATTTGAGTGTATGCTTCAAATTTTTAAGATAGAATTTTTGATAGTGAGAAGGCCTAATTGCGAGAAGTCCTAATGGTGTGGTTCAAGGAGTGAAATGAGATAAATGGTGTTGGGGACATATTGTGATATTATAAATTATTTAATTTAAAAATTTATTAATTTTTTGATCTATTTTTTAAGGCTCAAGGTGGTCTAAGGTGGCCAAAGTGAAACATATGTTTTGAGAAGGCCTAATTGCATTAGGTCTCTATTAGGCCTAATGGTGGTTTTGGTCCTTATTGGTGGTGAATAACCAATGTAGTGAGTTTTTAAATTATGAATAATATTTTTTATATATTATAAGGTTGATATATGTATTTAAATTTTATTTTTTGACCAAGATGGGTGAAAGCAAGAGTCAAGTAAAAAAGGAAGGCCTAATTGGTCTTATTTGACTAGTTAGAATATTGAAGATATGAGTTACTAATATAGAGCTTTAGAAACTAGGTATAAGGATTTAATACCATAATATATGTGTGATAAATATTTAATGAATATATAAATTTTTTTATACGGGATGAGAAAGGTCATATGATCTAATTCTACCAAGGAAAGGGCTAGTTGAGTGAGAAGGCTTAATAAGCTATTTGAAAGAGATATAAGATTGAGAAGAGTAAATGAAGGTGGTAATATTTATTTTAGTAATAAAAAATTGTCCCAAAGTGATAAAGTATTCTAGGTATTTGGGTTGGTGATGATTTACCTATGGGATTGGTGCCTCCTTACAAGTTGGTGCTTGCTAAAGGACTAGTTGAGTTAGTGCTTGACTAATGAGGGGTTGGTGCTCCTTATGGGGTTGGAGCCTCACTAAATTTTGATTAATTAATTATATTATTTAATTCCAAGATATGTTTTAGTTATTTTTATTCCCCAAGAATTTTTCCCACATATCTATTGGAAATATTGTCATTGATGTCAAAGGACTAGAATTATTGGTGATAAAGGCCCCATTACATTAAATGATGTTTGTAATTGTTATATCTTGGATAATGTGTGTTAATATTTATTTAATATTAATGAATATAATTTTTATTTAATATGAGACAAAAGAAGGGCCCATGGAGAAGTCAAAGATCCATGGGGTAAAGACAAAATAAGGATGGGATGCATTTTCCCATGAAGAGTCATCTTGGGGAATTCCAAGAGTCACCAAGTGAAGACAAAAGAGGAAGGGCACAGTTTCTCATGAAGGGACACTTTGAGGAATACAAAAAGTCACCAAGATAAGAAAAAAAGAGGGAAGGACATTTTTTCTCATGAAGGGTCACCACATGACTTTTCAAAGGCAAGAATATGAAGGGTCATACAAGTTTGGCACCATTTTCCATGAGGATTGAAGGGTCACAAAGGGGGAAGGCCAAAGATCATTTTGAAAGCTATATATAAAGGCTTGAGAAGCCATTTGTAATATGTAAGAAAGATTTTGATTTTGATAGAGAAATATCTAGCTTAGAAGAGCATTTGTGAGAGATGAATATGATTTGTATTTGTTATATCTAGCTTAGAAGAGCAAAGGTGAGAGAGAGGAAAGAGATGTTATAATGAACTATCATTTGTTGAGATAACAACATTGAGAGATAGTTGTGTGGTATACATAAAGGGGTTGGTGCTCCTATGGGTTGGTGCTCATGAATTATTGTTGTGTTGGTGCTCTTGTGGGTTGGTGCTCATGAATTGTTGCTATGTTGGTGCTCAGTAAAGGGGTTGGTGCTCCTGTGGGTTGGTGCTCATGAATTGTTGCTATGTTGGTGCTCAGCAAAGGGGTTAGTGATCTTGTAAGTTGGTTCTTATGAATATTGTTTGAGTTGGTGCTCATTCATATACTTGAGATTGTTTTCTATCATTTTTCCCACATTGGGTTTCCACGTTATATCTGGTGTGTCTCTCTATCTTGTGTGGTGTTTATTATTTTAGTTTTATTGAATATTTTGAATGTTTGATTAAGTGGAATTTGATTAATGGAAAATTTTTATAAGATATATGATATACTGATTCACCCCCCCTCTCAGTATATCCCATACTTAACAATTGGTATCAGAGTAGGTTCCTTTTGAAAAAGTTTTACAGCTTGAAGATAGATCAGGAAAGCACAACATGGCCATACATGAAGGTGCCTCTGCAAGTAAAATAATAGTTGATCAAGAAGAAGAAGAGGAGAAAGCTAAAGTGAATATGGAAGGAGAACTCATTTGTGCCCTTGAAGAGTTAAAAATTGTTGAGAAGAAGAATCAAAGATTAAAGTGCCTGATTGAGAAAAATGAAAATGAGTCAAAGAAAGTTATTGATGATCTAACATCACACTTGGAAGAATCCAATAAGAATGAATAAGATCTAAAAACATAGTTAGAAATAGCAAGAAAATAATGTGAAAGGTATGTTATTGAAATTGCCTCTTTAAAAGAAGATATTGAGAAAGCAATCAATGATAGAGCAACAAATAATTTAAAATTTGAGAATAACACTAATATGATAAATAAGATATTATAAATCCAAAATGCAATATTAGATAAGACAGGTATCAATTTAGAAAATAAGAAGAGATATTTTGAAGCTCTTAAAAATGAGGAAATAAGAAGGGAAAAAGTGAAGAATATAGAAGACAAAGAAGGCTAGAAGGAATAAAGCTACAAAAGGTAATTAGGTCAGAGATACACAAATAGGTCCTATTTTTATGGTTACTATTTTTATTGTAATGAATATGGTCATAAGAAATTAGAATGTAGAAAAAGAGCTAACAGTCTCAAAAATAAGGAAGAGGAAAGTCATGTAGAGTCAAGTAGAAGTTACAACTCTTTTGCTCCTCTATCAAGATTTGATGAAGAGACCATAATTTGTTACAAGTGCAACAACTTTAGAAACATATCTCAGTATTGTAGAAGTGTGTTCAAGTTAGTCAAGAAGGACTAGAGTTTCAAGGCTCCATTCATCAATAAAAAGGTTCAAACATGGCAGAAGAAACAACCTGGAGGTTCTATGTTGGTCCAAATAGCTTTGCATGCAAGAAATGAAGAAAATCCATGGTTTATTGATAGTGGATGTTCAAGGCACATGACAAGAGATAAGATCAAGTTCATAACCTTAAAGAATATCAATGGTGGCACAGTGTAATTTAGAGACAATACTACTATCGAAATTGCTGGAAAAGGTACACTAAGTTTAGATAATGGTAGACTAAAAATGAAAATGTTTTATATGTAGAAGGTCTTAAGCATAATGTTTTGAGTGTAAGTCAAATGTGTGATCAGGGGCACACACTAAATTTTTATGTATAAGGTTGTGAAATTAGAAGAAAATATTTGTATGTATTGGCTGCAGATGCTCAAAGAATAGGTAATAACTTATATATGCTATCAGACATCAAAGGTCACAAATGTTGTTTGAGTCAAATTGAAGAAAGTTGGCAATGGCACAAGAGAATGGGGCACATAAATTTTGACAATCTTATCAAAATCAGCAAAAAACAAGTAGTCAAGAATCTTCCAAAGATTACAAAGCCATCTAACACGCTTTGTGGACCTTGTCAACATGGGAAACAGGTTAGAAGGTGGTTCAAAACAAAAGAGTACTCGACCACTCAGATGCTAGAGCTTGTTCACATTGACCTATGTGGACCTATGAGGACTCAAAGTACTTAAGGTGATAAATATTTCATGTTGCTTATTGATTATTTTTCACGTATGACTTGGGTAATGTTTTTAAATAAAAAATTAGAAGCTTTTAGATAGTTCAAAGCATTCAAAGCATTAGTTAAGAATGAAACAAATTTTAAGATTAAGTGTCTAAGATCAGATCAAGGAGGAGAATTCATGTTAGATCAATTTATTGAGTTTTGTGAAGATCATGGAATAAATAGACATTATTCAGTAGCCAGAACTCCACAACAAAATGGAGTAGTTGAATAGAAAAATATAATAGTTCAGGAGATGGTGAGGACAATGCTAAATGAATCTAAGATAGCAGATAAATATTGGAGAGAGGTGGTTGGTATAGTAGTGCATATTCATAATAGGGATTTATTAAGAGTCAATAGTGACAAGAATCCTTATGAGCTATGGAAAGACAAAACAACAACATTTGATTATTTTAGAGTTTTCACTAGC
Organism: Torreya grandis; assembly: GCA_037957365.1. Lineage (NCBI taxonomy): Eukaryota > Viridiplantae > Streptophyta > Pinopsida > Cupressales > Taxaceae > Torreya > Torreya grandis. The sequence continues at coordinate 615,232 of JARHVA010000278.1, read as the reverse complement.
AAATGCTTCATAAAGAGAACCAATGAAAAACTTGGTAAGTTTGAATCTAAAATAGATGAAGGTATATTTATTGGTTATTCTTGTAAAAGTAAAGCTTATAAATGTTATAACAAAAGAACCAAGAAAATTGTTGAAAGTGCAAGTGTCAAGATAAAAGAAGATAGAACACAAAGAATCAGTGATCCAGTAGACATTACTGAAATCATTAAAGAGGAAGGCTTTGAAGAATTAGATGAAGATGAAGAAAAAGAGAAGGAGAAAAAGGGCACCAAGACTCCATCCAAATATGTTTAGAAAAATCATAATGAAAGTGACATCATCGAGGATATAAAAGAAATAATTCACACTAGAAGAATGATGGTAAGTGAATCTGAACAAGTTAATTTCTCTTTGTTATTTAAAATTTAGCCTAGAACTTTTTCAGAATCTAGACATGATGAGCATTGGGTTAAGGCTATGGATGAATAATTAAATCAAATAGAAAATAATGATACTTGGTAATTAGTACCTAGACCAAAAGATCACAATGTGATAGGAACAAGATGGGTTTATAGAAATAAGTTGAATGCAAATGGAAAAGTGACCAGAAATAAAGAAAGATTAGTATGTAAAGGATATGCTAAAATTAATGGAATAGATTTTGAAGAAACTTTTGGACCATTGGCAAGGTTAGAGGCTATTAGAATGTTTCTTGCATATGCAATGTTTAAAAATTTCAAAGTGTTTCAGATGGATATCAAATCTACCTTTCTAAATGGGAATCTTGAAGAAGAGGTCTACATTGTGCAGCCTGAGGGATTTATTCTCTCTAATATTAGTAACCATGTATGCAAATTGAAGAAAGCATTTTATGGATTAAAACAAGATCCTAGAGCTTGGTATGCAAGACCTGATAAGTACCTACAAGATCAAGGATTCAAGAGAGGATTTGCTGATAGTAATCTTTACATCAAAATAGAAAGTGAGCATCAATTGATTGTTGTAGTATATGTTCATGATATCATTTTTGGAGAAAATATTGAAAAGATGACAAAATATTTTTTTATAGAATGCAAAGAGAATTTGAGATGTCTATGCTTGGAGAATTATCATTTTTATTAAGGTTGCAAATATTTCAATCAAATAAAGGAATGTTCATATCTCAAAGTAAATATGTCAAGGAAATGTTGAAGAAATTTGGTTTTGAGGATTGTGCACTAGTTAACACACCTATGTGTATAAGAAATAAAGTGAGCAAGGATGAAAATTCACCTATTATAGATCAATCTTTGTATAGATCTATGATTGGTGTTCTTTTATATTTGATAGCATCAAGGCCAGACATCATGCATGTAGTAGGTATAGTTGCAAGATATCAATCATCTCCAAGAAATAATCATGTTCAGTTGGTGAAAAGAATATTTAGATATATCAAGGGGACACTAGATTATGGATTATGGTATCCCACAGGTAAAGATTTCACTTTGTTTGCTTATACTAATTTAGATTGGGTAGGGTGCTTAGATGACATAAAGAGTACAAGTGGAAGAGCTTTATTCCTTGGTGATAGCTTAGTATCATGGCTAAGCAAGAAGCAAAATTTAGTATCACTTTCTACAACTAAAGCAGAATATATTGCAGCAGTATTGTGTTGTACTCAAGTTTTTTGGATGAAGCAAACTTTGGAAGATATCAAGGTAAAGTATGTTGAACCTATTTCTATTTTTTGTGATAACACAATTGCTATAAATATTTCAAAAAATCCAGTAATGCATTTAAGAACAGAACATATTCCCATTAGATATCACTTCTTGAGAGAGAAGGTTGTAGATCAATAGGTTAAGATGGAATATATTAGTACTATAGAGCAAATTGAATACATTTTCACAAAGGCACTACCAAAAGACACATTTGAGTTTCTACGAGAGAAGTTGGGAGTAATTTCCTTTACTTCCTGCCATTGAGGTTCAACATTAGTTGAGGGGAAGCTAAGTGTTAGATCTAGGTAGGCCCTTTGTCATTGATGTCAAAAGGGGAGAATAATAGGTACAGGTACAGGTGTAGAAATAGGTATAGGGAACAAGTACAAGTTACTATAATAAGGGGGAGTTACTGTATGTTTTTAGATGATAGGATGTGCAAGTGATAGGATATGACAGTTTCAGGATTGAGGTTGCCATCAATGACAAAGGGGGAGATTGTTGTAAATATTGTCATTGATGTCAAAGGACTAGCATTATTGGTGATAAAGGCCCCATTGCATTTAATGATGTTTGTAATTGTTATATCTTGGCTAATGTGTGTTAATATTTATTTAATATTAATGAATATATTTTTGGTTGCATATGAGACAAAATAAAGGCCCATGGAGAAGTCAAAGAGCCATGAGGTAAAGACAAAAGAAGGATGGGATGCATTTTCCCATGAAGAGTCATCTTGGGGAATTCCAAGAGTCACCAAGTGAAGACGAAAGAGGAAGGGTGCAATTTCTCATTGAAACTTTGAGGAATACAAAAAGTCACCAAGATAAGGACAAAAGAGTGAAGGACATTTTTGCTCATGAAGGGTCACCACATGACTTTTCAAAGGCAATGATATGAAGGTTAATACAATTTTGGTGCCATTTTCCATGAGGATTGAAGGGTCACAAAGGGGGAAGGCCAAAGGTCATTTGGAAAGCTATAAATAAAGGCTTGAGAAGACATTTGTAAGATGTAAGAAAGAGTTTTGATTTTGAGAGAGAAATATCTAGCTTAGAAGAGAATTTGTGAGAGATGAATATGATTTTTATTTGTTATATCTAGATTAAAAGAGTAAAGGTGAGAGAGAGGAAATAGATGTTGTAGTGAACTATCATTTGTTGAGATAACAGCATTGAGAGATAGTTGTGTGGTATACACAAAGGGGTTGGTGCTCATGTGGGTTGGTACTCATGAATTATTGTTGTGTTGGTGCTTAGTAAAGGGGTTGGTGCTCTTATGGGTTGGTGCTCAACAAAGGGGTTGGTGCTCCTGTGGGTTGGTGCTCAACAAAGGGTTTGGTGCTCCTACAAGTTGGTTCTTATGAATATTGTTTGAGTTGGTGCTCATTCATATACTTGAGATTGTTCTCCATGGTTTTTCCCATATTGGGTTTCCATGTTATATCTAGTGTCTCTCTCTATCTTGTGTGGTGTTTATTGTTTCAATTTTATTGCATATTTTTAATGTTTGATTAAGTGGAATTTGATTAAGGGAAAAGTTTTATAAGATATATGATATACTGATTCACCCCCTCTCTTAGTATATCTCGTGCTTAACAATATCTCATATATTCTTATGTTGATTGCTTTTATACATGCTTATTTATGCATTGGTTATTGTATGTATGTGAATGAATGATTAATGGATGATAAATGAAATTTTAGGATTGTTTTAAGTAAAATTATTCATCCCCCCTCTCATTATAGTTACTTACAACATTTTTTATTAGATTACGTATGTTTAAAGAGGCCTAATAGCCTAAAGTAGATCCTAAGCAAGCATAGATGGCTAGTCAAGCTCAACATAGTTTCTCTACAAGAAAGGATCCATTATTTAATGGATCCAATTATGATTTTTGAAGTGTTAAAATGAGGACATATTTGATGTCTCTAGATCATTATGTTTGGTAATTAGTTTTGGATGGATATATTGCACCTCCTATTCCTCCTATAAATGCAATAGGTAAAGAGGTTAGTGACAATAATTTAAAAGATTTTAATGGTATTATGTGTGGCCTATGAGAGGTATAACTAATGAAGGTGATGCAATACATGTATACTAAATAAATATGGGACAAGTTAAATACTATTCCTGAGAGAGACTCTAATGTTATGTTGGCTAAGTTGCAAACCCATATAAGATACTTTGAAAGCTTAAGGATGAATGAAGATGGGATGATTGTAACCTAATTTTTGAGGGTTGATGAAGTGGTAAACATCATAAGAGGCCTAGGTGAATAATTGAAAGGGTATACTATTGTTTAAAAAAAATTAAGATCTCTAACTCCCAAGTTTGATTCTAAAGTGTCTACTATTGAAGAGATGCAAGATCTAGACAAGTTAGAGATATATGGAATTCATGGTACACTAAAAAAAATGAGATGAGGACAAGTGAAGGAAGACATAAAAATAAGGAATCTACATTCAAGGTAGAAAATAAGTCAAAATAAAAGAATACAAAAGGTAAGAAAGTCAAATACAATTATGATTCTATTTTTGATGATGATGAGTTGATAGCTATTTTTGCAATATAATTGAAAATAGGTTCATGTAAATAAAAGGGTAAGCTTCCCTTTAAGTGATTTAATTATGGAGAGATTTGACACTTTGATAACAAGTGCCCTCATAAGCATAATGAAAATTTTTATGAAGATCATGATGATGACAAAAAGTCTTATAGGTCTAATAAGAGCAAGAATATATTTAGAAAGTATGATGAAAACAATAAAAATTTTAATAACAAAAGAATATTTTATACTAAGGAAGATTATAACTCATATGATGAGAGTGAGAGAAGTGATTCTAAGAGTGACCATGAATGTGATGGTCCTAATGTCAATGAAGTACTCTTCATGGTTGAAGAAACAAATTGTTCAAATCAAGAAGAGTCCATATGGATTGGAAGTACTATTGGTGATTTAAATAAATAAGAAGATGAAGTAGACTTTGAGGTTGAGATGATGAATACTCTATAATAATTAAAGATGGTGAAGAAGAAGAATAGATTGATGAGGTCACTTTTTAAATACTATGAGGATAGAATCAACTTATTTGAAGTTATACTAAGAAACAACTCTAAGGAATAAGAGGATATAGTCAAATAGGTGGAGACTCAAATTGAAATTGTGAGTACAAGCATAAAGGCTAAATAAGAAGAATGTGTAGGGTTTGTAGCTAAAGTGGATTCCTTGAAAGATAAGTTAGATCAGGCATCAAGTAAGGTTAAGTCCTTTTTAAAGTTTTAAAAGAGTACCAATGATCTAGATAACATCTCGAGTAGTCAAAAGACTATTAATGAAAAAATAGGTCTTGGTTTCAATAGAGACCAAAAGAAGAGCTCTAATATAATCAAAGAGAATTAGACCTTAAATTTTAATGGTGAATCAAATAATAAAGGTGTTGGTAGAATTAAGACTAATCCTATTAGTCATCCTAATACTATAAGGTATGTTAATCCTTTCAATGGTTATTGTTATTCATTTAACCAATTTGTCATAGAGAAAGACACTGTAGAAGGCCCTCCAAAAATGAATATGCTTGGAACAATGAGGAAATTCATTAGTCAAGAGGTATGTGTAATGGTGTGTTTCCATAAAAATTATAGTTTGTTTTAATTGTCAAAAGGTTCGTCATATTTCAAAGTTTTATAAGCATGGATTCTCAAGTCAAAACAAGGAAGTTGAGGCTCCTAGAGTGTAAGAAAGAAGACAAGATAGTGAATGGAAACCAAAGATAGATAAGGTGAATAATGACTATTCTATAGGTTCAAGTAGACTATTTACCATGGTGGAGAATAATTTACATGTAAATAAGTGTCAATAATTATCCCTATTGGCTCAGATTGTGGATGAAGAAGTCAAGACAAATAAACCAAGGTAGAATTTTTTTCAAATAGAGATTGAAGAATTCAAGCCTGAGAAGGTCATGAAGAAAGATAAATCTCATATGGACATGAAAATATGAGAATATCTTAAGTTTATGTTGTTCTAGTACCTTATAAAAGAGGTGAATCCATTATGCTTCATAGATGAACTAAAATAGTAATCATAAGCATGAATCATACTTGGTCTTAGGGGGAGCCGTGTGTTCTTTATTAACATTCAAATCCAAGGTTTAGTGAAGATTATTTTGGAGGTGTGATCACAAGAGATGGGTTAGAAAGAGTTTTTATGATGACTTGATCAAACCAAGTCACATATGATAGTGTTTTAATATATCATGGAGATAAGGGGAGCCAATCATGCTCCAAGAGTAGGTATGTGTGCCTAATCTGTGTTGAATTTTTTTAAAAAGAGATAATGATTTTGTTTGGAGAGAAAATGTATGTTGTTACAAGTCTAAAGATAAGATATTTGAAAATAAGATGACTCTTTTTCATTAATTTCAAATGGGTATAAAGTTACAATTGGGGAGAAAGGTCATCTTAAAGAAGATCCATCTTCAGGAGATGTGAATGATCAACTTTGTTTAAGTGTTTGCCATCAATGAAAAAGGGGGAGATTATTGAGGAATGTTCCTATTGTTGGTATTGATGTTTTCATTGATGTAAAATTCAAGATGGAGGTCATTAATGTCAAAGTTAAATTTGATTTTATTCTTAGTGAAGTGGTATGTGATAAGGAATCTTATGATAAGAGAGAATTTGAAGGCAACCTGGTAACTCTTTAAAGGTTGATGACATGTTTCAAGATAAATATAAATATCATGATAGAGTGTATAAAGTTGTGTAAACATGTGAAAGAGGTAAATATTCCTTCAAAAGAGTTCCAAGGTCAGTTTTGAGGCTTAGTCATTTCATGAAGAACCTAGTGAAAAGGTATAGGCCTGGTAGCATGTTGAGGTGAGTAGTATGAGACATGTGAGAAGAATATTGGTAGTGTGTGAGAATTATATGATGTTTTATGACATATGGATGAGGTATTGAGAGTAGTGAAAAAGGTTTCAATATGTGTTTAATGTCTAAGTATGACTAGCAATTCAAGGCCTAATGTGTAAAGAGGCCTAACATGACCTAATGAGGGGTCCATTTAATTTAACAAGGTTAAAAATATAATGAGAGAATTTAAAGAGGTTAAATATGTTATATCAAGTTTTTTGACCAAGTTTGAGGTCAAATTATAAAGGACAAATCATGAAAATTGGTGTTGAGATTTTATATGTGCACAGAATGAGGTATTGTAGACTTGAGAAGAATTTTCATATACTCTAGCACATGAAACCTTTGAATGAGGATCCAAGTATCTCATGGTATTTGGATAAGGTTCTTAGCTAAAATTTCCTAGCATTGGTTTTTTACTTGAGGGGAAATCCTTTATGAATGACTGATAATAATGGAAGGTAGTCTAAACCCTCCTAAAATACCCATAATGACCCAATATGAAATATATTGTTTTAAATGGATAAAAATGGATTTTGTGACATATTTTTATGATTGGATCATGTATATTACTCTCCTATGTTTCTATAGGTGGCATTGGTTTGTTAGAAGAATGAGTGGAAGCTACAAGAAACCCCTTATTTCTTAGATTTTTGATGTAGAAAGTAGGGTTGACTAGGTCAAAGGATGAAATTTATTGGAGATTGAAGATTGATAAATATATATTATGACCATGGTTGTTTTTTATTAGTTTTTAGACCTAAAATATTCTAAACCAGTCATGGAAGTTGTCCTATTACTAAAAAGGTCTAATGAGGAAGACAGTGAGAAAATCAAAGCAAAAGTGAGAATGAGATTAGGGATCAGTTACAGTGGATTAGGGATGGATAAAAATGCATGGAGTATTTTTTAAATACCTATATCACCTTTCTCCCTTGAATAATTTTTTTTGTTATGTTTGTAAACAATCAAAAAGTTGTTCTCAAAGTGACCTGTCTAACACAGTAAGGTTTAAGTAGGGTGAAGACATGAGATTGGTATGTAAGACCAATATTGATATTTAACCTTGTAATATATATATATATATATATATATATTAAGTATCATATAAACCCATTGTAAGTTCATAAAATTGTTCACATAGGTGTTTTAAGTCTTGATTTGCATGACCATTTTTTTGGATCTACAGACATTTTTTTGTGTGTGAGTGAGAATGGTGTTCATAAGTATTTTTACATAAATTTTAAGAATAAAATGAATATAAATATTTTATATAGGTTTTATAGTTTATTTATAATGTATTTTTATGCATAATAAACTCTTATGAAGGTGTGAAAGGTCAAAGGCTCTTGACTGGGTTTTTTAAGCCTATGTGCAGTTCTAAGTGAGCATATGAAGATGATCAGTGTGAGGTAATTTTACCTATGTTGTGAAATTTAATATAACTTTTTATTACCATAAGTTTATTAAGTTTATATCCATTTTATTTTTTGTTTATTTTTTGTGGAAAATTTGAGTGTATGTTTCATATTTTCTAGATAGACTTTTTGGCAGTGATAAGGCCTAATTGTGAGTAGACCTAATGGTGTGGTTCAAGGAGTGAAATGAGATAAATGGTGTTGAGGACATAAATTGAGATTATTATGGGTTTAATTTAAGTGTTTATGAGTTTTTTCATTCATTTTTGGAGGCTCAAGGTGTCCCAATGTGGCCAAAGTGAAACATGTGTTTTGAGAAGGCCTAATGGTGGTTTTGGTCTTTATGGGTGGTGAAAAACTTATTTATTTGGTATTTAAATCTTGAAACATGTTTTTTGATATATTAAAATGGATATCCAAGTATTTAAATGTTTTTGTCTGACCAAAATGGGTGAGACCAAGAGTCAAGTATAAAGAGGTCTAATTTGAATAATGTGACTAGTTAGAATATTGTACTTAGAAGGATTTAAGACCATAAAATAGGTGTGATTAATATTTAATGAATATATAACTATGTTTTTATTGGTGATGAGAAAGGTCATATGATCTAATTCTATAAATGAAAGGGGTAGTTGAGTAAGAAGGCATAATAGGCTGTTTGAGAGAGATAGAAGAGTAAGAAGAGAAAAATAAGGTGGTCATATTTAGTTGAGCAAGAAATAGGTGTAAATTTTTTATGATAGGTTCTAGGTAGCTGAGTTGGTGCTGAGTTACCTATGGGTTTGGTTCCTCCTTGCAAGTTGGTACTTGTTAAAGGACTAGTTGAGTTGGTGCTTGACTAGTGAGGGGTTGGTGCTCCTTATGGGGTTGGTGCCTCACTAAATTTTGATTCATTACTTATAGGACTATGTTTTATAGGTTTTTATTCCACAATAGGCTTTCCTACATATCTAATATATTTTTATGTTGATTGGTTTTATAAATGCTTGCTTATGCATTGGTTAATGTATGTATATGAATGAATTCTTCATGGATGATAAGTGAAATTGCAGGATTATTTTAAGGAAATTGATTCACCCCTCCATCTCAATAGATATAATTCCAACATATTCAATATAATATTAAAAGTTTCAATTATTATAATTATTTATACTATGACCACCCCTATATCATAAACCTATAATGCATTCTAATCTAAAACATGTGTAGGATCAACAATAAACTTCTTAAGATAAGACACTTGAAAAAAATTATGAATTTGAGATAAAGTTGGTGTAAATTTAGTAATATACACTATATTATTAATCACTGATAAGACCTCAAATAATCCTAAATATCTTGGTGACAACATTGCTGATTTTCCAAACTTTATTACACCCTTTTGGTATTTGAACCATAGAAAAACTTTGCCTCCAATCAATAATTTATTTGTTGTTATTTTTTAGATCAACATAAATTTTCTACATATAATTGGATTCAACCAATATTTTTATTATTAATTTTACTTTCTCTTCCATTTATGTAAGCATATCAGGTCCAAAGACTACTCTATCTTCCAATCATCCCATTTGATTGGTATTCTACACCTCCTACAATATAATGATTTAAAAGGAGAAATTTAAATAGCTAATTGGTATGAATTTTCTGTAAGAAAACTCAACCAATGGTAGGTATTATTATAATTTTTATTGATGTTCCATGTAGTACATCCTAAAAATATCCTCCAAGATCTAATTTTTTCTTATTATTTTTCCATCTATTTATAGATGGTACATTGTACTAAAGTTTAGTTGTGTTCCCAAAGTTGAATTGAGAGTTTTACAAAACCTAAAATTCATCTTAGGGTCCCTATTTAACTTTTTTTTTAAACCCATGAAATTATTTAACAAAACTTTTAACAAACATCAATGCATCATCTATTAAATTACTAAGAATTATGTGATCTACTTTGGTATTTATCCACAACTACCAAAATCATGTAATGATGATTCCTAGACATAGGAAAACCTTGGACAAGGTCCATGCTAAGAAATTTCCACTTCCATTCAAGTATTGAATGTGGCTACAACCACCCAAAAGGATGCATGTGTTCAACCTTGACTCACTGACACTATAAGCATCTAGATATAAAATTAGTTGCATCATTTTTAATTCCTTTCCATAAATATAATGGTTTTAATTTTGATAAAAGCTTAGTTGCTCTAGGATGTCTTGAATAAGGAGAATTATGTAATTCATTTAGCATAATATTCCTCAAATTTACCTATCAGGCACATATACTCTACTATTCTACCTTAAAATCTCATCATTCTCAAATTTGAAAATCTTGGTATCTACTATCTTGAGAGTTTTCAACAAAAGATTTCTTAACATGTTTGTATAATTCATCTCTAGGTTATAATTTTTATACCTGATCTAAAAAAGTACATCTCATTATATCTAAAGCTAAAATGTACCTCCTACAACTAAGGACATCTACAACTTTATTCATTTTACCCTTAATGTAGTTGATGTCAAAATCATAATCCAACAGAAACTCTAACCACCACTTCTAATGAGCATTGAGGTTAGGTTAGTTAAATATATTCTTAAGACCCAAGTTATCAATCTTAAGTTCAAAAGGATTAATCAACAAATAATGCCTCCAAAATTATAAATCATGAACTATGCAAGTAAGTTCAGGGTCATGAGGAGGATAATTTTCCTCATATGGATTCAGTTTCCTTGATTAATAGGACACTATTCAACCATAATACATAAAAAATCCACCTAAACCATCTCCTAAAGCATTTATTATCACTAAAAAATGGCCATTTGGATCTAAAATTCATAAAACTGGTGTAGAAGTAAACCTATGTTTAGAACCTAAAAATCTTATTTTCACTTATTAGATGACATAAACTACTACTCTTTCTATTGAAGAGTAGTATTTGTATTGGCTATCTTAGAAAAATTTTGTACAAAATTATTATAGTGACCTACTAATCCCATAAAAATATGCACCTCATGCACATTTTTGGGTTTTGTCCAATCCATAATAGCTCTAATTTTTTATGGACCCACTAAAATTCCATCTACAAAGATAATGTGCCCCAAGTATTATTCTCTTCTCTGAATGGAATCACACTTGGATAAATTTACATAGATATTATGCTTTCATAATTGATGCAAGACTAAGCACAAGTGCTCAACATGCTCTTATTCACTTTTGGAATAGATTATAATATCATTAAAAAATATTATCATAAATTGATCAAGATAATATCTAAACACATTGTTAATGAGATTCTTGAATGTTGTAGGTGAATTCATTAATTTAAAAGGAAGTAATGTGAATTAATAATGCCATAACAAGTCCTGAAAGATATTTTTGGAATATTTTCCTCTTATTTTCTCAACTAATGATACGCAACATGAAGATCAATATTTTAAAAGAGCATTACACCATGCATTTGATCAAGAATATCATCAAGGTGAGGAAAATTATATCTATTCTTGATTATTATTTTGTTAAGTATGTGTTAGTCAATACATAAATGAAGGGTTCTATTCTTCTTCTTGACAAAGACTATAGGTGAACCTCATGGTGAAACACTTGGCTAAATCAATCCATTGGCCAACATAACCTGAAGTTATGCCTTTAACTTAATAAACTCAATTTTTTTTATCTTGTAAGGTGATTTAGACTATGGTTTTGATCCTAGAATGAAATAAAATTCCATTTTGGGAGGAAACCATGGTAACTCTTTTTGAAAAACATCCCAAAACTCTTGAAAGGATAGTCTTCCAAAGTAGGTTCCTCAACTTCACCAATTTCATCCATATTAACTAAGAATGCTTGACATCCTTTTCATTGAGACTTTTTTAATTGAATGGCTATAATTTGTCTCAAATTTAACTCCCTCATACTTGGATTTGGGTTTGGTTTCCTAAATCATCCAAATTCTCAACCTTTTTAAGGAAATAGTTAACTTTGGATTTGTGCCTAGAGATCCAATTTATTCTTAGGATCACATCATATTAACCTAGTGGTATTGCATAAATATAAAAAACTATGGTGAATTTTGGTAATATGAGTTCAACCTCAATAAGACATTGGTTAAACTTGACATTAGAATCATTATTTTACTACACTAACCAAGTATTTACAATAAAACCAAATTTCATAGATAATTTACTTAGCATTCAAGGATAAATAAAGCATTATATAATTCATGTATCTATAAAAATAGTAATAAGATGCCCAAACCAAGTATATGATACTTCAATGGGAGAGGATTAGAATTATGTTTGATAATTATCCATGACTGTATGAATACATTGTTGGAAGGTTCCTTGGTGAGTAGAAGTGGAAATATTCTTATTTTTACCATCTTTATTCCACCAAGGACAATCCTTCACATAATGTTCTCCTCAATTAGTGAAACATTTATATGGTGAACCCTTCCTCTCATCTTGATTTTCATTCTTGAATCTTCTCTAAAATTAACTCCTAATTTTTAATTCCTAGAATTATTACCAAACCTTGCATTATAAATATTTAGCTAGTTCTTGGAGTTACCATTCCATTTCTAGTTCTTCTTCTTGAAAGGTGTCTTGAAATTACCAAAATTCTTCTTAAAATTTTCTCCAACCTCTACCAGTGATTTCAACTTTTGATCTAACTTAACTACTTTATCAAAGACCTAATCTATGGTGGATGGTCCATGCACTTCCACTTCACACCCACTTTGGGGTTTCAATCACATGATGAACTTCCTAATCCATAAATCCTCATCCTTCTAGTATTACATGACATACTACAAGATATTTGTAAACTTATCCCATTATTCATTCATCAACAAATCTCCTTGCTTTATATTTTGGAAAACTATCAATTTTTAATCAAAATAGAGCTGAGGTAACCATTGTGATCTGAAAATGGTCACAAACTACTCCCATGTGGTGGTAGTGGAATGATGGTCTATATCAAGCTTATTATTATCCCATAAAGTTGTGGTTTTGCTAGTTAGCTGGTAATCTTCCCAGATAGCCTTAGTTACTTCAGAATAGTTTCAAATTTTGAAATATTTTTCCATTTCTATGATCCAAGATTCAACTCCATCATCAAAAATTGTATCATCAAACTTGGGTGGATTAACTTTATTCATGTCATGTGTAAGATATATAGATACTTGAGCTATAGCCACTTATTTACCTTCCTCATGCCCCTACTCTTGAGGCACTTCCTATTCTTTAGGTTGTTTCTCTAGAACTTACTATTACTCTTCTTCTTTAGGTCCATGAACTTCTCACTATAGAACTATTATTCTATCTCTAGTCAGTTCTATTACTAGATAATTAGAACCAACTTAAGGGTTTGTATTATAAGCTCCCTCACCAGCTAATCTATCTCATGCCATTCTCTTCTCTAAAAATAAAGAGAATAGATTTATGTTAGTGTATGGATTAAATATAAGCATTAAACCTTTTCTATGTTACCACAATGTTAACCCCACAAATTTAACCTAAAATTGCATTTTTTATCACTTATATTACTTATAAAATCATTTACAACTATCTAAATATTCAATGCTTAAATAGTAAATGTATCTAAATTAATAAATTCTATATAATATATTATCTCGCTGCTTAAATGTATAATCCATCTAGCATTCAAAAAATCCAATTAAATTGTAAGTTGAATAACTTTTAATTGAAGTACATAAGAAATAATCAAGTACAATAAATAATGATATTATCCATATTTCAAATATGAATAAACTTATATCCACTGTATTTATAATTTTATAATTCTATATAATTTACACATCCACTACTATGTTTAATTATCCATCAAAGAATAATGTATAATATATTACTAAGTTAAATACAATATAATGTGTACAATATTACAAAAGGAGCTTTATAAATAGTTTTATGATCCATGAATGTATCCTAAGTATAATCCCAATGGTTGAATCAAATGATAGAGGGAGAACATCATCTAGGTGCTTTACCTTCAACCATAGGACAATGGTCTTTAGCACACCTCCCCACTAAGAGTGGCCCTATCTTCATAGAGGGGTAGATAAGAACAATGCAAATATCAAGAAATCAATTGGAACCCATGTGTGTACTATCACTATTACATGCATCAATCAAATAGACCATGGAATCTAATCCTGTATCTAAATTATATCATCAAACACATGTAAACTAGAATTACAATGGAATGACAATGTCTTAGATATAACATTACTTTGGCCAAAGTTTTAATTATATAAATTAGATCTAAAAATCTGATTTAATTCCACACATACAAAACTCTACTACTGAATCATGACTATCATACAATACCAAGGGATATATATATGAGTTACCCACTAGCATTCTCATATAACTAACTCATGTTATCTAAAATATAGTCTAAAAATTATCACATAGAGATTCAAATAAGAATAATATAAACTCAACATACCTTTAAACCAATACAACATTATAAAACATAAAAAATAAATCTCATTGTATCCAATCATTTAAACACTAAGGTGGTAACTTAGATTTATCAAAGAAACTATATTCAAAAATATATATGTTTAATAAACTAGAACAAAAATAAAGTCCTCATATGTCTTTTTCTAACATATTTTTATATCATAACTCATATATGCAAGTATACATAAATGATATTTTTTTAGTCAACATGAAAACCCATGCATTTCATATTAAGTCATAACAGATTTTATTTCATCATGTTCTAATGTTAAAGAAGACCATATTATAATATAATTACATTATGGATATGCTTTACCACATAATCTACCCTAATTCCACTTATAAAAGAGCCATCACAAACTTTATAGAAATATGAGAATGGATATATAATATGCTTAAGTCAACTCCTTATATTCATTACCAACCAATAAATTAAGATCAACACCTTTACTTCTATATAGGCACTCAGATCTGTTATAAATGATATTGATTTTTTATTACTCTTAGAATTCCATGCAAACCATTTCAACTGTGTAACAATTACATTCTTTAATATATATCTTAGTGTTTATTTATTATGCCTATATTTACTCCCCAAATTAATGTTAATTAACAACTATGGTGCTTTTTTATATAAGCAATAATTTTATAAATCAAATAATAATACCCTAAAATGAAGACAAGTCTAGGCTTAACTTTAATACTCAAATCTACTTAAATGAATATACTCTCTCTTCAAGA